>JAJIBD010016738.1:0-28525 GCA_021461705.1 Cryptotis parvus | reverse complement strand
AAATGCTCATTTTAAAGGAGCATTTAACATTATCCCAATGTTTGCTGTGACTATTAGATCCCTTTTCCTTATGTATGAAATTTTATTCCATATTTGCTTCCCAGAATGTAAAAGACAATGATTCTCAAAAAATTTTATAATGAGTGAGTCATTTTGAAGCCAAATAATCATGACTAAGTCTAAGAAGTTTGAGAATCTTAGGAATGATTTATAAACTGCCGGATCCTTTGATTATGGTAAGAGATAATTTACTTTGCTTCTGATACAAATAGCTATATCCACTTGAGACAAAAACAATGTATCTTAAATATTTTAAGAATATTTAAGAATTAAGTATGCCTGGGGTCCAGCAATAGAACAGCAGGTAGGGCATTTGCCTTGCACTTGGCCAACTTTGTTCAATCCCTGGCATCCCATATGTTCCCTCCAAACACTGCCAGGAGTAACCCTTGAGTGTCGCTGGGTGTGACCCAAAAAGAGAAAAAAAATTACATATGCCTAATTTATTTAGTTTCAAATAAGAAACTAGAAGGGCCGGAGCAATAGCCCAGCGGGTAGGGTGTTTGCCTTACTCGCGCCAGCCCATCCCAGCCACTGTTCGATCCTCCGCATCCCATATGGTACCCTTGAGCACTGCCAGGAGTAATTCCTGAGTGCAGAACCAGGAGAAACCCCTGAGCATTGCCGGGTGTGACCCAAAAAGCAAAAAAAAAAAAAAAACTAGAAACAATATATACCACATTAGATATCACATTGCATATATCATAAAATGAATATCATACTATCACTACACGTCTCTCTATATTTATAGAGATCATAATTAAATATATGTACGAAATATATAGTGATACATTTGACATATAAGCACTTATAAATACAAAAATGCATATGCATGAATAATTTATGGCTAACAATCACTTGTATCACTTGTCTTCTCATTCATCGATTTGCTCTAGCAAGCACTAGTAACATATCCATATGTCCTATCACATGCTGGTGTAGCCCAAAGACACTGCTCGCTCCAGGAACCTCAAACCATTTGTTCAGCTCATGAGAATGAGATCTATAATTGTTACTGGTTTTTGACATATCAAATACAACACGGGTAGACAACACGGTAGCTTGCTAGGCTCTGCCATGTGGGTGGTATACTCTCAGAAGTAGGATCTCAGTTGGTGCATTTACTGATGAACCTCAATAGGGAGCTATCGGCTTATCTCTTGGGTGGAGCTCTGATGAGTTGTGGAGCATAGATGTTGAAAATGGCTGCCTTCATGGTGTGGGGGTTCCTCTGGTTTCTTGAGAGACTCTATTGGGATGGCGGACCAGGACTAGAACTCACCTTCCCTCTGGATGCCTTATAATCAGCTGAGCACAGGGAAAAAACACTAGAAGCTCTGCTCCATGTATCTGTATCTCTGGTTCAAGCATGCCTCAGCTTGAAATAGGCTTTGCTGTAGGGTGGGAGTCTGATGAGAAGGGCTTGAGAAAGGCTTATCTCATGAGGGGGCTTATCTCTTGAGCTCAGGTGGGCTGTTTCAAAGCTAGTGCCCTACCTGCTGTGCTACCTCCCTGGCCCCTTTATTGATATTTTTATGGATTAAATCACAATATCTTTTAAGATAATAGTTATTTTTGGAAATGGATAAATTAATATCTTCTCTGCTATTTTTTGTTTTAGTATGAATTCAGTGAACACAAATATTTGTATGTCTTTGTATTCTCTTTGGGGATCTTGTGAAAATAAAGACAATTTAATTTTGAGTGCCAGATATTATTTAAAATGAGGAAGATATATTATTTTATTGACCAAAAAGTAGTTTTATTATGGAAGTTATGAGCACTTCATCGAAGGATAAAAATGTTTTCCTGCACTCAGGCAAACATTAAGTCAGAGATTGAGATAGACTAAACTGTACATGAATGTCATAATTGCTCCGTCTAAGAACATTGATTGTTGTTAAGTGATCTTTAACCTTATAATAAATGACAATAAAACACAGGACCACTACCTAATCTACCTAATCTAATAATGTGTAAAAAGTGGAACCACATTGTTATACCTCATTGACCCTGTAAGTTAAAATATCTATACCACCAGATTGAATTGAACTAGAAGGTGAAAGCTTAAGGCTGAAAGTATCTACCTTTATGTGAGTAAAATAAGTCTGTCTTTCAAAGGAAGCCTTTTATATTTTGTATGCATATGCAGATGTAAAGAAAGGTAAAAATATATAAAGATAGTGCTAAAGAGTTTCAGTGCTCTGCATAATGTCCTTTAAATTAAAAATGATGATCTAAAAAAGAGAATCCTTGATATTACCAGAAGTTTAACTAGAATTTATGATCATAGAAGTTGAGCAAAAAGTAATAAAACATATAAACTATTTGACTTCATTAAGTGACCAAATTGTATATGAATGGAAGGAGACTGCAAAAAGAAGAGGGAAATTTTGCCCATGGTCTTTATTCAATCATCAAAATACATGTAACTCTATAGAAGTCAATTTTCTTTTCTCCTCCTCCTTCTTCTCCTTCTTCTCCTTCTTCTCCTTTCTCTCTCCTCCTCCCTCCTCCTTCTCTTCTTCTTTTCTTCTTCTTCTTCTTCTTTCTTTCTTCTTCTTCTTCTTCTTCTTCTTCTTCTTTCTTCTTCTTCTCTTGCCTTTTTTTCTTCTTCTTTTCTTCTCCTCCATCTCCTCCATCTCCCTCCGTCTCCTCCTTCTCCCTCCTCCTTCTTTCTCTTTCTCTTCTCCCACTTATCCTCCTTCTCCTTCTCCTCCTTCTTATTCTTCTCCTTCTCCTTCTCTTTCTCCTCCTTCTCCTTCTCTTCTCCCCCCTTTTCCTCCTTCTTCTCTATTTATCCTTCTCCCTCCTCCTTCTCCTTCCCCTCCTCCTTCTCTTCTTCTTCCTTCTTCTTTCTACTCCTCATTCTCATTCCTCTCCTCCTCCTCCTTCTCTTTTTCCTTCTCCTTCTCCTCCTCCCTTCTCCTCCCTCTTTCCTCTTCTTCTTCTTCTTCTTCTACTCTTTCTCATTCTCATTTTTTTACCTCCTCCTTCTCCTGATCCTCCTCCTTCCTTTTCTTCTTCTTCTACTCTTTTCTCATTCTCATTTTTTTACCTCCTCCTTCTCCTGCTCCTCCTCTTCCTTTCTTCTTCTTCTACTCTTTCTCATTCTCATTCTTTACATTCTCCCCCTCCTCCTCTCCTTCCTCTTCTTCAACTTCCCCCCTCCTCCTGCTCCTCTTTCTCTCTTCCTACCCTCTTCATCCTCTCTTCCTCCTTCTCCTTCTCCTCCTCCTCCTCCTTTTTTTTTGTTTTTGACTAAACCCAGCTGTACTCAGGGCAGACTTCAGGCAATACACTGAGTACTTGCATAAGGGGTACAAAGTACCAAACAGTTGTCCCCACACAAGGCAATAAATAGCCTTATCCACTTTAACATCATTGTGGAAAAAGCACCAATATTCTGAGTTTATTTCTTTTGATTTGAGAGCAATGCCCAACAGTGCTCAGGGCTTACCTCCTGGCTCTGTAATCAGAGGTCACTCCTGGCTGGCTCAGAGGATAACCAATGTCATTCGGGAGCAAAGCAAATGCCCCTATATTTGGACCATTCATTTGGCCATTTTGAGTTTATTTTTAGCTTTTAATGTGAGAAGCATGCAACTGCTGTCACTTAATGCATATCCACCTTTACATGTTAATGCATTTAACTAAATTAAACGTTTTATTTAACAAAATAACTTACATTATACTATTATCTGAATATACTCTTTGTTCTATGAAAAACAATGGTATTTGTTTCCAAAATTTCTCTTCCATTGATAAGCACCTATCTTATTTATGTTATTATTCAAATGACTCACTGTGAGATTTACAGTCACAGTTGTTTATGATCAGGCTTCAACAATTCAATGTTCCAACCCCCATCCCTCCATCTATCTGTCTTGATTTTATAAAAGCAATAGTATTACTTAATTATGCTTTAAAAGTAAGTTCATTGATTAAACTGTTTGATATCTTTATAAGTATAACTAAATTGTTTCCAAATAGAGTCATTCCATTTCCCCTGGCATTGAAAATTTCCCTATGGCTCTGACAAAGGTGAAGAACACCTATCAGTTTATGAAAATCCACTATTTCATAATGGTGGATTTCATAATAAAGAAAAGTTTTATTATATACTAAAAACTTTGTTAACATCATAAAATTGCCTATATTAATTACTGAGTTGTTTATAAAAAAGTCAAATAATAAATTAAATAAATTAAATAAACAACTTGATTTAAATTAAGTAATAAATTTAATCTAAAATTGTCGGGCGCCCCGCCAGGGTCCCTGACAGTGCCAGGAAGCGAAGTTCCTTCTACCTCCGGCCGGCGAGGAATGGATGAAAACTCAGGAATCCGATGCAGTTTTAAAAGGCTTTATTTATCACAGGTTCAGGCATACAAATCAGCAAAAAGGAAAAGCCCGGTGCTTAGGATTCCAGGCTAGAACCCCAGCCACGTGTAGGCCAAGATGGCGACCACCACGTGTAAAGGCTTTGTAAAAGGAGAAGACTTCCAAGAAGGGTTAGCGCTCACAGCGAGCGAGCCCACAAAGAAGCGTGAGAGAGTGAAAACCGGCTAGTTTATACCCCCTGTAACTCAGACCTTCCTCCCACTGTTATGGAAAGCAGGGAGGGTCAAATGTCCTTAGGTAATCCCTCCCTGCACCTCACCTAGGCCCTTTAGTATGCTAATGTTTTGAGCCAAATGCAGTGGCCCTTAAAGGAGTCCAGCAACATAAAATAAACATAATCAATTGAATTAAATAATGAAGGCAATAAATCACATGTTACTTCAAAATACAGATTCATAGAAAAAATTGGTATTTACTAAAAATTACATATTATCCTATTGATGGGATTTGATTTAGTGACATCCTTTTGAACAGACAATTGAAGGACAATTAAATACATTTGTAATAATGGAAGCATTTGTTATTATAATTTACCTAAACTGATAAATGTGAGTTGAAATGAATATTTATAAATATATTCATGGATATATCAAGTGATTATCAAAGTTTTATTGTCCCCAAATTCTGGATATTTTCTAAATTAATTTAAAGGTAAAAATAATCAATAATCATTTAAATAATTTCAATTTTACTCTGTGTGGGGGTTAAGTGACGGAAAAATTATTCTAGGTCAAGGGTGATGGAGATAGTTTGTTTCATTGAATAGCAAGCTAAACATAATCCCACTAATATAAGTTCATAAAAAAGTAAAAACCATAGTTTCTTTTCACATGTAATATTTTATTGACACCCAAACCCATGATTATTCCTGTAAAAGTAACCCCGATCAAGAATCTCTATTTACTGAGGCCGTATCCAGAAAGTTCCATTTAGTTCCAGATGTTGAGGTATGTGCGGGCAGTTTAGTAGAACCCAGAGACTCCGTGATCCTCCACAGCAGGTTGGGCGGTAGCAGCCGCAGCCCCAGCCATAGCCAGAGCGATATCCAAAGCCTTCCTAATCCGGAGCCATAGGCTCCATAGCCACAGCCATAGCCTCCAAATCCGGAGCCATAGGCTCCATAGCCACAGCCGCAGCCTCTAAACCCGGAGCCATAGCCTCCATAGCCACAGCCATAGCCACAGCCCAGGCCACCAAAGCCTCCATAGCCACAGCCCAGGCCTCCGTAGTAGTTTCCGTAGTAGCTCATGGTGCTTGGGTGAGTGAGGTGGTTTGCTGTGCAAGGCAAGATCCCGAGTGCGATGGTCACTGTGTGTACAGGTGAGCTTTTATACCATCATTAGATCATGTGACCAAACACATGCCACATATTTGGGGCCAGTCTGTTGCTCCTCTTTGCTACAATTCTTACAAAAAGGTTTTCAAACTCATTAAAGTGCTTAGCTTGTTTCATCACCTAGTCACAGGGTTATTTAAACATGTTTTATGCCTTTTATGAAATGGAATTGCAAAAGCTTCAAAGTCTCGCCATACCAGATGAAATATATTTCTTCATGGTCAGGTGCGCTTAACCCAATATATTTGAATCTGTTAAAATTTTAAAATGAAGGATTGCATCATCTCTGGCTTGCTTTGAATTGTTATTCTGCACTTAGTTTAACATGAAAGAAATTGGTAGAATTCCAGAGTCTATAATTTATTGTATCATTTTAAGATAAACAAAAATTCATAGTTAAGTTTCTTTTCAAAGCTGAAAAAACATGCAAAAGCCTGGAGGCACCAACTCACCTGATGGGAAGTTTGGAAATTCAGAGAAAAGTGCTGGAATAGAGCCACCCTTTTTCTGGGATTGATATAATATTGGCTATCATTACACGTTTTTCTAAATTCACACTTGTTTGAATTTTTTTTAAAAAATGAATTAACAACATACAATAATACTGTCCAAATACTAAAGATAAGTCATACTAATAAAATATTGTTTAAAGTTCCTCTTTTATATTGTATTCTTTTTCAGCATATAACTTACCCAAGCTGCTATCAAAAAATCAAGACCAAATCTTCTTTTCTGCCACTTTATCCTCTATTTGCTCCCTTTCCCTAGTCTATATATTGGCTTCTGCATTCTATCAATTTTCAAAAATACTTTACTTCAGTTTCTCTTTAGGATCTGGGCTGAAGTGAAATAATAAAGTATACAATTCCTCTTTGGTTTGCAACATTTTTACTCCTTTTAGAAAGTTAAATTCTTCTCTATTTTTATTTATATCTATCATACCTCTTTCTTAAATCTTTGAATTCTTTTGCCTATATTTGGTAAATATGTTTTATCTCAAAAAACAGAGAGTCGGTCTCTCTTAAGACATCAAATATTTTTTAAGATCTTAAATGTTGAGGAAGTAAGCCACTTGAGGTGTTGCAGGTGTGGTTGCTATGCCCAGCTATGTAGACAGGTATCAGAAAGGAGACAGGCTTGTCCACACCCAGGGCTCTGCCCTGTGGGCCCTGGATGGTTGATTGTCTGACATAAAAAAGGGCTACCTGGGATGAACACTGAGCCACAGCAGAGCCTGGCAAGCTACCCATGGTGTATTTGATATGCCAAAATCAGTAACAATTATGGACCTCATTCCCAACGAATGGAGACGTTACTGGTGCCCACTAGAGCAAATCGATGAACAATGGGAAAACAAATGAAAAGTGACAAGTGATATGTTGTTTCCAAAGATCTCGTGAAATTATTTTTTGAAGACAGCACCAAAATATCTTAGAATCTCCAAGAGTAAGCTTAATGTAAAAAGCATAGAATAAAAAACAAAAATGTTGAATATAAATATGTTTCAGGTTAATTCAAATAGTATATCACCTAGACATCCAGGTATGCCCTTAGCATCAAATAAGTATCCTTCTTAGTCACTAAATGCTGCCTAAAACCTACTATTCAGTTATTTTTGAGTTGTATAAAAATATCAAATAATGCATTTTTTCAAATGGATTGACTAGTGTTCAATGACCAATATGCAGCATACTAGGCATTAAGTAAATAAGCATTGAATGGGTCAATGCATTCTAAGATCTTTATAAGGATTACATCTTTTATAGAGATAGGCAAATAACTCTAGAAGTGTCCAAGGACTTTAAGGAAAAATCAACTTGAATAAATGCCTTGCTTTAATGAAACATATAATCCATTATTTTATTTCTTCTTGGTGTGCAAAGCATACTAAGGACACAGATATTTATGTCATTTATATTTTTCATTTATTAAAAAACCACCTAAGAAATAATGTCAAAATTTCTATAATATCTTTCTTTAGCCTACCAGTTAGTATTATTCCTTACAAGTTTGATCATGATATTACATAAACAAAATCATGCTGTCTATGAGTATTCTCTCATCCTCTTGAATCATGCATGTCTTCATGTCTGTGAGATACATCTTTGTTATCTGTAGATATCATTTTATTATTTTTATTATGGCAAAGCATCCCATTGCATTAATAGGCCATACCTCTTTGATATTATAGCTCTGGTAAATCTGTATTTGCACATTTGGAGTTGATTTGAACATACAGAATATAGAATCATTACCATAACTTATGTTTTCTGTAATTTCTTTAAAAGTGTTTTGATAAAATTAATAAAATTTTGGGGTCGGAGTGATAACACAGCTGGTACGGTGTTTGTTTTGCACGCAGCCAACCTGGGTTTGATCCCCAGCATCCCATATGGTCCCATAAACACTGCCAGGAGTAATTCCTGAGTGCAGAGCCAGGAGTAACCCCTGAGAATCGCAATGTGTGGCCCAAAAAATATTAATTCAATTTCTATGTACTGTGAAGTATATATTATTTTATGTGGACTATGTATATGATATCACTGTATCACTGTCTTCCCGTTCATCATCGATTTGCTCGAGCGGGCCCCAGTAACATCTCCATATGTCCTGTCTCATGCTAGTAGAGCCCAAGGGCATCTGCTTGCTCCAGGAACATAAAGAGCCTCAATCCATTCGGAATGAGGTCTATAATTGCTACTGGTATTTGGCATATCAAATACAACACGGGTAGCTTGCCAGGCTCTGCCGTGCAGGTAGCATACTCTTGTAGGCATCTCTAAGTCCAGCATTTATTGCTGAACCGCGTGGCTGATTGCGGCAGCGCGAGCCGGGCTGTAATAGGCTGGTCTGCTGAGTAGAATTCTGACAAGAGAGAAGTCCGGATGTGGAAAATGGAGGCCCTCATGGAGTGGGTGGTCGTCTGGCTTGTTGCAAGGCTCTGCTGGGGTGGTGGGCCAGGGCTAGAACCCACCATCTCTCCCGGGTGCCTCGTGAGTGGCTGGTCACCGGAGAGCCAGTACCAGCTCTGCCCCATTTCTGCGTAGTCTCTGGAGCGGCATAGGATATATTATTAATTTATACATACATATATATATGCATATATATATATCACTGTATCACTGTAATATCTCCATATGTCCTGTCTCATGCTAGTAGAGCCCAAGGGCATCTGCTTGCTCCAGGAACATAAAGAGTCTCAAAACATTCCATCAGGTCATAGGAATAAGGTCTATAATTTATATATATATAAGCATACAAACGTGCTTATATGCAGTATTCGTATTTTTTAGATATTTTATCACTTCTCTGCCTTTTGGCTAAGATCAAGTGTATTTTTATATATTTTATTTTATTATACCACTGTGAGATCAACGATTACAAAACTGTTTATGATTAAGTTTCAGTCATACAGTGTTTCAGCACCCATCCCTCCACCAGTGCACATTTCCCAATACCAATTTTCCCTGGCTCCCTCCCCTCCCCTCTTCTATGACAGACACTCTCTTGCTCTCTCAGACTCTCTCTCTTCCTTCTCTTACATATTGTGTCTTGCAATACATATTTTTAGAGGTTATCATATATATCCGTTTACCTATATTCAATGCTCAGTTCTAGGCTGTTATTATCATTTCCAATAATTATTAGCACACTAGCACACTAGTCTCTTCTCTGTCTTATCTAACCTCTGACTCTCGTGCTCTTGCAGAGTCCACCCACTGACACGTCCTGTTATCAAAACAATAATGATATTTCATTGTTGTTTTTGTTTTGGACTCTTGAGTCCACCCACTGACACGTCCTCCTAAGCCATGTTTGCCTGGCCGTGGATATTGGTATCAGACTGTTTTTATATCCCACAAGCGAACACATTCGTTTTATGTTTGTCCTTTTCCCTCCGGCTAATTTTACTCAACATGATCCAATCCATGTCCATTCATTCACAGGCAAATTTCATAACTTCATTTTTTCCTAACAGTTGCATAATATTCCATTGTGTAGATGTATTATCCTGTAGTCTAATCTTGGACATTCAGTTTCCTAATTGTGAATTAGTACTGCTATGAACATAGAATTGCAAATGGTGTTTCTGCTGTGTATTTTTGGCCTCCCAGGGTATTTTCCCAGGAGAAGTGCTGCTGGGTCTAATGGGAGCCCAATTTCTAGTTTTGGGAGGAATGTCCATATTGTTTTTCAAAATGACTCTACCAGTAGACATTCACACCAACAATGGATGAGAGGCCCTTTTTTGCCCGCATCCAAGCCAGCACTGATTGTTCTTGTTCTCTGTCATGTGGGATGATATTTCATTGTTGTTTTGATATGCATCTCCATGATGATTAGTGATGATGAGCATTTTTTTCATGTGCCTTTTGACCATTCAGATTTATTCTTTGTCAAAGTTTCTGTTCATTTCTTCTCCTCAAGTATTTGTATTTAACTTTAGTAGATTCTGAGAAATTTTTTCCAATTTTTTTTTCATTCACAGAATCCCTACATATACACACATTATATATGTATACATTATATATAGCCCATTATATATAAATATATACACATACACACATTATCCTTGTAAATTGTTTCTTTCCCAGTAAGAGCAGTCTCTGAAGTTTGTTACTCAAAAAAGAAAATAAAAGTTACCATCCAAGACCAAGACAATAAATAATATAAAGAAAAATGGAGGCAGGAGGCAGGGATGTTCCTACTACACAGAACAGGGAATGAGTGAAACTCTTAGGAAAATAAGCACTAAAGGGAATAAAGAAAGAATGCAAAGAAATTCTCAACTATTTCCCTTAAAGACTGAGAAGATTATAAAATTCCTTAAGCTTAATTTCTAATAATACGATATTACATTTAAGGGAGTGTCAAGAATCTTTCCAAGTAGTTACCTTCATTGTGATTTTCTTCGTAGCTACAGAATTATTTTCTCCAAATTGTGGAGAAATACAATTAGCCATTAAGCAAACAGAATAGCTGACATTGTACTTCTGTCAGACTAAGTAGTGAACTGATCTGATAAAGTCATGGAGCTATTAATCCCCTCATCTATTCAACATAAAGCCAATATCTTAGGACTAGATTTTTGGCTGTTTAGCTAGATTGAATGGTTGACAAAAAGGGTAGCTTGCTAAACCAATCTATTCTTATGTTTAATTAAGAAAGTTTGCAGTTTTATCACATGCATTTCAGTATTTCCATAGCATTTGAAATTACCACTGCTTAATCCTCTTTCTTTTTCTAGATCTAGTCACCACTACAGCATCAAATATATATTAAAGTTTCTGTTTTGGGCCACACCTGGCAGTGATCAGGGCTTATTTCTGTCTCTGCCTTCAGGGATAACACCTAGCCAGGCTTGGGAGTCCATATGTGGTGCTAACTCTTGAAACCACATTGGCTGCATGCAAAGTAAGCACCATACTCACTGTACTATCTCCCCAGATACCATTGGTTAATGGTTCTAAACTAAAACACTACAAATTAAAATGAGGTAGAGAATGCATTATTCTCATGACCCTTCAAACCATGTTTCTGGAGTGAGCGGATGCCCTTGGGCTACACTAGCATGTGACAGGACATATGGAGATAGTTACTGGTGCCCGCTCAAGCAAATTGATGAACAACAGGAAGACAAGTGATATAAGAGAAAGCAATAAGCGGACTAATCCTCATACTCTCTGTCTTCATTTACATATTTTCTCGGCGGGACATATAACCTATCTTTAAGGTAGTTTCTTTTTTGTAAAGTGAAGAAAAAATTCACAGTGCAAGGGAGAGTCAGAACTTACATAAAATAAATGATGTTAGCTAAAGATGCCATTTCAAATTATTATAGGTTTATTGCAGCAAGAATAGAAGAAACTCCATTTATTAAAGGAAACAGGAAGCAAATCCAGGAAGATAATTCTCAAAATATCAGGTATTAAAACAGGAGTTCAAGTCGATTATTTTTTCTTCAAATTTTGGTTCTTGGAATAGTTGTATCTTCTCATGGCCTCAGATGTTTGATGTCCAGCAAAGTTTCAGTAGAAGTTTGAACACGAGGGCCGGCAGCAGCCCCCAACCATAGCCTCCAAAGCCGGAACCATAGCCATAGCTTCCGTAGCCAGATCCATAGCCAGAGCCACAGCCTCCATAGCCAGAGCCATAGCCACGGCCCCAGCCTCCATAGCCAGAGCCATAACCAGAGCCATAACCTCCATAGCCACAGCCACAGCCACAACCCAGGTTGCGGAGGCTGCCAAAACCACAGCCGTAGCTAGAGCCTAGGCCGCTGAAGCCTCCATAGCCATAGCCCAGGCCTCCACAGCAGTTGCCGTAGTAGCTCATGGTGTTAGGGGTGGAGTTACTGGTTTTCTGTTCAAGGCAGGATCTTGAGTATGAATGGAGCATGTGTAGAGGACTGCTTATATACCTGATCCGAACATGTGACAAGTCACATGCATCCTCTCCTTTTCTGTCATTTAAAAAATTATTACTCTTGACACAACTCATTCATTGTCCTGTGACCCAGCGAACAGCTTTGTCAGTCATCAAGATGACTGAGAGAGCTTTGCTGCCTAGTTAGAGTAGCCTTTATAAACGATTGCATCACTTTTCAAAGCACCATGTTGCACACTAAATATGACCATTTTATTTTTTGCAACTATACCTTGATAGAGATGGAGAAGTTATTGCATCACATTGTATGATCCAATGCCGCTGACTCAAAAGCTGTCATTTTAGAACCCAAGCAGATTTCTTGCAGCCAAACATGTCAATTGATTTGATAATGTGGTTTTTAATTAAAGCTTTCTTCAACACCGTATGTCTGTGAGTTGTTTTACTTTAAAAAATAAATCATAAAAGGGGGTTAAACATCACTATCTAGAATATATCATTTTATTAATTTTATTCCTTGATTTAAAATGTAGTCTATCTCTTTTAGAGATAAGTAAACAGAACAAAACACAGAGAGCCAGGAAGAAACAACGTGACTCTTGATAACAAGATTCAAACAAAGAAAAATTTAGAAGGAGGGAGCCAGAGGGATAGTCTAGTGGGTAGAGACTTCGCCTTGCACGCAACTGACAAGTGTTCCATTCCCAGCATCCATATAGCCCTGAGCACCGCCAGAAGTAGTTCCTGATGCAGAGCCAGGAGTAACCCCTGAGCATCATCTGGTGTGGCCCAAAAAGCAAAAAGAAACATTTAGGAAAGAAATAGATGAGTTATTTTTATTTAATTTTAGAATGTTGACCATCCAAAATGACATAACTTTTCACTTTTTATACACTTTTTTCTTAATTTTTATGGTTGTGTTTCAGTCATACAATGTTCCAACATCCACCCCTTCACTGATGTACACTTTCCACCACCAAGGTCCCCCAGTTCCTTACAGTCCCCACCCTAGCCCCCACATCCCACCCCCACCCCAGTCAGCCTCTATGGCATCTATGCCAGACAGTTCTCTCTCTCTTATCTCTCTCTCTCTCAATGGGGCATTATGGTTTTCAATGCAGATATGCAGGCACTGGCAGGTTCTCCTATATATTCCTTTTCCTATTCTCAACACTCTTGTCCAGAGTGGTCATTTTCAGTGATCACTGTCATAATGGTCTCTTCGGTATTCTCAATGCCTAACTCCTTATACAACTTTTTAAAAATAAAATTCAGTTTTGCTTGTTGCAATTGATGAACCAATATTAGCCTAAACTTATTAAAGTCAATTGTTCACCATTGCAGTCCATTCCTATGTTTCCTATCTGCAATTGTCTGTTTTAAATTTTATATATATATATACATCATATATATATATATATAGTATGCATCCTCCAAGTACACACAGTTAATGGTTCCGTGCTAAAGGTACACAGGGATGGGGTGTGGGGATAGGGTGGGGACCATAAGGAACTGGGACCTTGGTGGTGGAAAGTGTACATCAGTGAAGGGGTGGATGTTGGAACATTGTATGACTGAAACACAAATCTACCTTAAGCCTTACGAACATACAGGGGACTCTATGTGTAGGTAATTGAATTTAGGGCCTTACCAAGATATGCACTTTACCACTTGATCCATGTCCCAGCCTTATTATTTCTTTAATAACATCATTCTGCTTCTAACTGACTACTATCCATTTTTCCTAATAGGTAAGTGAAATTGTGAAGTATATGCAAATTCTTGATGAAAACAATTTTTTCATTTTATTTATAGTCAGCCACTTCCTTCTTGAATATTTGCCTTGATGGAACAGTTTTCCTCTTGCATTTCTCTTCTAATTTATCTTGTTCCCCATTTTCTTCTATGTATATAGCAAGTTAGTATCTACCAAGTTATTAAATATTTGTTAAGATCAGAGATATTTACTTGTATCACTTGTACCACTTGTCTTCCTGTTGTTCATCGATTTGCTTAAGCAGGCACCAGTATCATCACCATATGTCTTGTCACAAGCAAGTGCATCCCAAGGGCATCTGCTTGCTCCAGGAACAGGAAGAGCCTCAAACTATTCCTTCAGGTCATGGGAATGAGGTTCATAATTGTTACTGCTTTTGGCATATCAAATAAAGCATGGGTAGCTTGCCAGGCTCTGCCGTGTAGGTGGTATAATCTCAATAGAAGGCTCATCGCGAGCATTTACTGAAGAAACTCAATGGGGAAAGATCAGCTTTTCTCTTGGGTGGACCTCTGAGGTGCTGTGGAGTCTGGATATTGCGAATGACTGACCACATGGTATAGGTTTTCTTATGGCTTCTTGCTAGGCTCACTGAGACGACAGGCCACAGCTAGAATCTGCCTAGCACTGTGTAGAGTGTATAAATGTGAAAGATCCTGGGATAGACCTGATCCTAACATCCAGTTCTATCTAAGAAGCACAGATGCTCCACAGCCGTGCCCTGACAAAACTGTGGATCTGGAGTGCCTTTCTTCCGGGTTGCTGGCATGGAGGTGGAGGAATGGGAGAAGGAACCCAAATCCCCGCTCCAAGTCCATCCAGCATGGCCCCTCCCCACATGTGTGAGCAAACCCTTGGAACTATGTTGGACTTGGCCAGGGGGTGGCCAACCCCTTTACCACCCTCCAGAGCTCCATGGGTTGCTTCCACGTGGGACCGAGTGGGTAGCTGTGGGTCTGGAGTGGCTGGGTCTGGAGATATTAAAAAGCTAATATACAGATCTTTCTCCATAAGATTCAATAGGATAACAGCATTGGAAATATTTCCAGAATATCAAAAATAGTCTTAAAAGACGAAAGATGAAAGAAGTAAACCGAGGTCAAAAGTCCTTCAGCGGACTACAATCAGCTTAGTCACATATGGCCCAAACTGACTCACCCTGGTTAGAGCGCCCTTAACTTCACACATTAGCCTTTAGGTACTTGCTAATGTTATACATTGCTTCATATGAGCTGTTCAGGTTCGTCTAATCTTATGAGTCATTTTCAAATGATGAATTTTCTGAACTGGATTTGTATACCTCTATTTCAAAGTTATCAGGTACATCTTATACATCTTAATAATGTATTATGTATGTTTAAGTTGATATGTACATTTTGCACATATGGATTTGCTTCCTATGCCAACAGGTATTGATTGTTATTTTGTTTAGTAACACTTATGCTGAGTGAAATTAGTCAGAAGGACAAGGACAGGCATAGGATGACTGCATTCATTTGTGGGTTATAAATATATACCAGACTTCTACTAAGTGTTGGACACTGGTAACGTCAGTCTAGAACTGAGCATAGGTTTTAAAAGTTGTTGTGGGTACCATATGTCCAGTGGTGCTCCAGGGGCCTTGCAATGCTGAGGAATGAATCCAGGGCTTTTACATGGAAAATGTGTTCTCTTCCTTTTTGTGCCATATCCACAACCCCTGTCCTTCTAAATTTTGACTGTAGACTTTGTAGATCTTGTCAATACTTTTGAGAACTACTTTGTACATTTAAAGCTCTACCAAGATGCAGGAAATGTGAAATAGCTATCACTTGTATCACTTTTCTTCCCATTGTTCATTGATTTGTTTGAGTGGGCACCAGTAATATCTCCATTTGTTGGGAATGAGGTCCATTATTGTTACTGTTTTAGGCATATCAAATAGACCATGGGTAGCTTTCCAAGATATGCTGCGGTTCTGGGTTCATCCCAGGGGGCCCAGTCTTTTTCTATGTCAGACCATCAACCAATCAGGGCCCACAGAGCAGAGCCCTGGGTGTAGACAAACCTGTCTCCTATCTGCCACCTGCCAACATAGCCAGTCACACAGTCACTCCTGCAGCTCCTTGAGGGACAGGTGAAATAGTTATACACCTTTGATAATACTTAACATGTTCAGACTAATTTGTATAACTGTTTTAGATGTATAATAGTATCTAAATGTTGCCAACTTTGTTTCTGATGAGTTATGACCTTGGGAACCAATATATATTCTTATCATAGATAAGGTGTCATAGACACCCCCTTATTAATGTGCTTGCTCATGCATTTTTGAGGCTTACAATTTTATTTTGATGCATTGAAATTTTTATATGCTTGAATTAATCATTTTGTAAGATATATTTGATTTGTTGGAAACATTTGTGAGATTTTTTTAACTTTTTAATAGTGTCATCTAAAATTTTATAATTTCTGAATATACTGGTGTGTAGTTGATTATTTTTAAATTGCACGTTTGAAGATTCATTGTACTAATTAGGAAATATTTGGCTACTTCACATCTTTTTAAATTCCTATGTCTGCTGTCTTTGAATTTGTTCCACTTTAATCATTCGTCTGAAATTAAAAGGCAGTTGTGAATTTGAATATTCCTTCCTCATTAGTCAACAGGTTTTCAAATCACGCATAAGTCAGACAGTTTTAATGAGGTTATATTCTGTTTTTTAAGTTCTACCAGATCTTCCCTCTATCCTGGGATTGACAATCCAGTTGCACATCTGTGGACAAGGTAGTCACTGTGTCCTGGAAGGAGTTAGATGGGGGAGATCTTTTAATTCTAAAAAGTTAATACAAGCTATTAACGGAAGCATGATAAAGTACAGAGAATAGTTCTCCAAATAGTGATGCTTATTGTTTTTTTATATGTATGTCTTTTTTCAGTTTGTGATGTTATTTTAATCATCACAAAATACAGAATTGATGTTTTATGGAGAATTATGGAATTTTTTAAGTAAAATTAAATAATATAGTTCACATGGCGAACATAAATGTATCTACCTGAACAATTCAATATGAGGTCACTTGCTCTCCTGAACTGATAAAAAGATTGGTTGTTTGATAAAACTGAGCAAATTTTTAAACAAATTTAGAATTTCATAAGTATTTAGTAACTTTTTTATCTAGAGCTTTGATTTGTAAATTAACAAGCAATTTTTACTTTGACATTGCTGGATTAAGATTAGCTACCTCTAGATTCTAAGTAAGAATATTTAAAAGTCAAATTGACTAAATATTCCAGTGACTTTTAAAGTCATTTTTCATATTCATCAATGATAACTGTACTTTTCAAAACATGTGACAGAATATCAGTTTGTTTCTTGATGTCTGGCGTGATATTGGGGCTTTGGGTCCCAACAGTTTCTTTTGCCAATGCCAAGAAGGAACGTGTGCACTGGGGCTGGGGGATCCACATAATGATTAGAAAGCGTACTTTGGAGAATAAATTCATTGACCGTATTTAGAGAATTAGCTCCAACAAGTAATATAGAATAGATTATTCAGTGTATGCTTAGGACAGGTTCAAGCAGAGGTGGAGAAAAAATTTGAAATAAGTGTTGTCCATAGGTGTAGTGGTGGTAGGTTTGGGGTTGCCTAGTTACCCACTACGTTCTGGAAACTCAGAAAGTGAATGCAAGAGCAGAAATCAGCCAGATTCGCACATAACAACCCAGAAAAAAAGTCATGACCTCATCAATATCATTCCCATATATGGGCTAATGGTCGTTATACTTGGTGCCAGCAAAGGGAGCAGACATGGGGATGGGGTGGGCGGAAATGAGGGTCTTTGTTGTGGTGGGAGCACCCTGGTGGTGGGGTTGGTGGTGAACCATGAATCTTCCTAACAACTTTATTGTGAAAAACTTTGTACTTTGTAAATCAAGGTGTTTAAATAAAATTTAGAAAATAAATAAATGAAAATAAATTTTAAAAAAGATTGGATTCTGTCTCAGACTTGAATGTACATGATATTTTTTATTCTGGTAAATTTATTTTAATTTTCTAAAATGTATTAAAACATATTTCTTTACAAAGTATCATTGTTGAGTTTTAGACCTAAAGACAGTATTCTGGCCCCAATCCTATCACTGGGGTCAATTTCCTTCCACCAGTGTCCCGAGTTCTCTCCATCACCAAGTCTGGCACCATGACAGGCACATTTCAAAGTTTAGTTGTTGTAGTTTGGATCTCGCAACAAGCCTTTCAACAAGCCAGATGACCCCTCCCCCCACTCCACGAGGGACTCCATTTTCCACATCCGGACTCTGTGGTTATCGCCTTCAGCTTTAAGCCACAAATGTATCCAACGTCCTTCACCCTGCCCCATTACTTTCTGTCCCTTCTTACTGCTCATTTCAATTTCTTTCCTTTTCTATTCTTGTCCCTACACATGAGGTGATGGTGACCTAGGTAGTTCCTTTTTTATATCATAGGCCCTTGTCATTGTTTTATATGTTGCTCTTAAGTGAGAACACTTCCCATGTTCTCCTTCTTCTAACTCACTTCACTGAACATTTTATCTTCCAATTCATCCATGTTGCAGTGAATTGCATGATGTCATTGTTCCTTGTAACTGTGTAGTATTCCACTGTTTATGTATATCACCGAGGTTAAATCTTAATCTTAGTTATGATATGAACTGCTGCAATGAATAATGTTGTGCATGTGTCCTTTTGAACATGTTTTTTTGTGTCCCAGAAGTGGAATTACTGGATTGTATGGCAGCTCAATTCTGAGTTTACTGAGAAATCACCATACTGTTTCCATACATGTTGAATCAGATAGCATTCCCACTAACATAATGAGAGATCCATACTTCCCACATTCTAATCAATAAGGATTGTTCCCAGGTGGTTATTTTTAATATTTGCGACTCCTGGTGTGGCATAATATCTCTTCATTGTCTTCATATGGATTTTGCTAACAACAAGTGAGGATGATCTTTTTCATACACCTATTAATCATGTCTTTCTCAGAGAAGTCTGTGTTCATTTACTCTTTCAATTTCTGCATTGGGTTCGGATATTTTTTGGCTAATCTTAGTATTTTATATAAGCTGATATTAACCCTCTCTCTGATGTGTTATGTGCAGATATTTTCCCCACTCCAGTTAGGTGTCTTTTAGTTTTAGTTAGTGTTTCTCTCGCCATGCAAAACCTTTTTATCTTGATGTATTCCTACTTGTTTCATTTTAATTATGTTGCCTTTGTATCATGAAAGATATCTTTGAGATCCAAATCTTGGCTCATTCTGTCTATATTTTCCTAATGGACTTTATAGATTGCAATCTGATCTAAAGATCTTTGATCCACTTTTAATTGACTTTTGTGGAAGGTGTGAGATATGGACCCAGCTTTAATTTTCTACAAGTGGTTATTCAGTTTTCCTAGCACCACTTCGTTGAAGAAACTGCACTCGTTCCATTTCATTTTACCTGTTCTTTTGTCAAAAATCAGTTGACCTTGGGGTCAGAAAAGATAGCACAGCAGTCAGGACACTTGCTTTGCTTATCACTAACCCTGGTGGGATCTCAGTCAGCCCCGTATAGTCACCCAAGCACCTCCAGAAGTGATCCCATAGTACAGATCCAGGAGTAATTTCTGAACACTGATGAGTGTGGCCCTAAACAAGCAAAAATAATTTTTCATATTCACATGGATTTGTACTTTCCTTCAAGGTGGTGTAAGGGAAAACATTGCAGAACATGTGAAATCTGCCTAGCTCTATCATTTGGTTATTACTGCAGTTTGGAGCCACATCCAGCGATTCTCAGAGCTTGCTCCTGTGCTAAAGGATCTGTCCTCATGGTGCTTGGGGAACCATATGTGGTACCAGAGAACAAACTCACGTCAACTAACTGCATGCAAGACAAGTGCCTTACTCACCATACTATCTCTATAGTTCTTTATTATTTTTCTTTAATGTAATAAAAAAACGATATCTTAAAATGATAAATAGAATAAAAATGATATTTAAAATATCATTATGTTGTTTTCCTTTAATATTGGCAATTAGAACACAGATAATCACCTTTGATCACTGCCTAAAATAACACTTTTTGTATATTGATATTATTTGTTTTCATATGCAAATATCATTTGAAATCCTTTAAAGAAATGACCCGCTTATGTAGGATGCTGTTAAATGAAGGTCAGTATTAGAGCACATTTGCTGGAACATACCCAGCTTCAGGTCATATATTTGTATTCAGTTATTGCCATAGTAAAGATGACCTCAGTGGTGATGACAGTGAATTTCAAATTCTCAGAATTAAATGGAAATTATTTCTATTAGTTGACAATATTGAAGAACAAAACCATGTCACACCTTAATACACCAGAAGAAAATGTGACAGAGATTCACAAAAAAGAGTAGTTTTTAGTGGCCATTTAGGGATCTATTTTATTCTATAATTGCTTCTTCTCAATACTAAAATCAATAGCTAAGCATAAAATAGGGTAAATGAAGAAATGCTTATTTTTCTTGACCTCATTTTAGATATGAAAACGTATGTTCAAACAAAAGCCATCTTGCACTTTTAATTTAGGAGAATTTATTGATAAAGGAAAGGAGAAATTATATGAAACCACAAATATAGACAAGAGAAAATGGGGCAAAATATTAGAATAAATATTAATATCTCAAATGCTACATATTTGAGTTCTTAGAATGAACCTGTGTCATCTTGTTAGTTCAAACTTTGGCTCTTTAATAGAGAGCCAATATCTTCTCATGGCCTCAGATGTTTGGCGTCCAGCAAAGGATTTCAGTAGAAGTTAGAACAGGATGGTCGGCAGCAACCCCATCCGTAGCCTCCAATGCCAGAACCATAGCCATAGTTTCCATAGCCAGATCCATAGCCACAGCCACAGCCTCCATAGCCAGAGCCATAGCCACGGCCCCAGCCTCCATAGCCAGAGCCATAACCAGAGCCATAGCCTCCATAGCCATAGCCACAGCCACAGCCCAGGCTGCCAAAACCACAGCCGTAGCTAGAGCCTAGGCCACTGGAAGCCTCCATAGCCATAGCCCAGGCCTCCACAGCAGTTGCCGTAGTAGCTCATGGTGTTAGGGGTGGAGTTACTGGTTTTCTGTTCAAGGCAGGATCTTGAGTATGAATGAAGCATGGGTAGAGGACTGCTTATATACCCTGATCCGAACATGTGACAAGTCATATGCGTCCCCTCCTTTTCTGTCATTCCACATGTTACCTTCAAAGCCATAGCTTATTAATCTGCTGTTCTTCACACAGAGACTGATTCTCATTAAAATATCCAGTTTGCGTTCCTTACTATTTAGGGTGTCTTTGAGTCTCTTGATATGTTTTAATGAAAAGAACTGGCTGACTCCTCAAGAAGTATGTACCATTTTAAGCTGAATTGTTTATTACCAGGTACATTACATCATTTGTTAATGACAGTCCTTATGTAATTAGACCTTTCTTCTGTTTTGTCATTGCAGAATAGAGAGCTCATGTTCATATACATTTACAAATAATTAATTTGAAAAAGAAATTAGTCAGATCTAATTGTTTCACAAAGAAAATAATTTAGTAAGGTGAAGACTTAAAAGTAGCTTTATTACCACATAAGAAGACATAAAATTTAAAAAATAGTATTCAGATATTCAATTTTAACTTTTTTTTTTGCTTTTTTGGCAATGCTCAGGGGTTACTCCTGGCTCTGTACTCAGGAATTACTCCTGGCAGTGCTCAGGGGACCATATGGGATGTTGGGGATCAAATCCGGGTAGGGCTTATGCAAGGCAAATGCCCCACCCACTGGACTATAGCTCTGGCCCCTCAATTTTAACATTGTAATCACAATAACTTCGATATTTTTATCTTTAAATGTGAGTTCAGAAGAAGTGAAAATTAGTTTCAAATTTTGAAGGCAGAAATTCTCAGAAGCCAGTTTATCAGCGTGCCAGTTTAATATTCATTTTAAATAGTAAAACTCTTCCTGTAAATTGGTTACATTGAAAGGTCTTTTAAAGCTTGCATCTGCTTCTATGGTTTTGCACACACCAGCCAGTATTTCTTTCTTTAATGTTCTTCAGAAATCTATACATGATCTTTATCTTCAAGCTTACTTTAATTTTATTCTTATTTCTTTTACTAAGGAAATATCTGAAGCTGACAAAATTTTCTTCTATTATCAGTTTCCATTCATTTATTTCGATAAATAAACATACGCTCTGATTCCTTATTCACTATATTTCTTTTTTTTTCTTTTTGGGTCACACCTGGCAATGCTCAGGGGTTACTCCTGGCTCTTCGCTCAGGAATTACTCCTGGCGATGCTTGGGGGACCATATGGGATACCAGGGATCAAACCCGGGTCAGCCGCATGCAAGGCAAATACCCTACCCGCTGTGCTATTGCTCCGGCCCCTATATATTTCTGCTTCCTGGTAGAAGGAGACCCCTTGCTCCAGAAGATCTTAATATGCTCTACTAGAGTATCAATAGTTCATTAAATTTTCATTTTAGAAATCACTAAATAAAATATTAAACAAAGAAATTTTAAAAAGAAAATCAAAAAAGTAACTATCACCAGGAACAGAGAGATAGTACATATGGTAAGGTAGGCAGCCTACCTAGATTCAATCCCCTGCATCCCATATGTTGCCCTCATCACTGCCAGTAGTGATTCCTAATTGTCCAGCCAGTAGTAATCCTTGAGACTCCCAAAAACCAAAGTAATTTTTAAAAAATTTTGAAAATAAAATAAATTTTATTTATTTTATTTTAGATTTAGAGAAGACTACAAGAGTATGCTACCCTCACGGCAGAGCCTGGCAAGCTACCTGTGTTGTATTTGATATGCCAAATACCAGTAACAATTACAGACCTCATTCCCATGACCTGATGGAATGGTTTGAGGCTCTTTATGTTCCTGGAGCAAGCAGGTGCCCTTGGGCTCTACTTGCATGAGACAGGACATATGGCGATCTTACTGGTGCCCGCTTGATTAAATAGATGATGAACGGGAAGACAGTGACAGTGAAAATAAATGCTTCTTATCATTAGAAAATAAAATATCTTAAAACTGAGCAAATGCTCAAAGATTTTTATATAAAATGCAATGGTGACATAACACTATACTTAGAACTACAAGTGAGGGCATTTGTGACTCCCTGAGTAATTTTGTTAGGTCATTTTTCTAGGAATGCTCTTATACCTGATATATATCCAGATAGCACACATTTCATGACTGAATATGTTTCTATCTATATTATATTAATTGAAATATTTCCTGATATTTACTTACACAAAATTGAGGATGAATTCTGAAAAATAAATGCATTTATTTTATATATAAATGTATTTATATATACATTATATGTAAACGTATTTATCTTATGTAAATGTATTTACAACATATTATTAACATTTTAAGCATTATTATGGAAATTGATAAAATAAAAAATTATAAATAGAAATGCAGTTAAGAACTTAGTGCTAATTAAATCTCTTGAGCAATACACCTAGCACAATCTTGCTTGTTCAAATGGATGGCTGTATTTATTGAGTCCACTCAGGAGCCAATATTAGATTAGTAAAATATATTCAGTTAGAAGATAGTCCAGTTTTCCTTCCCCCAGACACCTCTCTCCCCCTCCCTCTCTGTCTTTATCTCTTTGTCTCTGTCTCTGTCTTTGTCTCTCTCTCCTTCTCTCTCTCCCTCTCTCTCTCCCTCCCATTTGTTCATTGTGGTTTGTAATAGTTACTGAAAGGTTACAGTTAGTGGTGTGGTAAATGCACACTGGTGAAGAGATAAGTGTTGAAACATTATAGGACTGAAACCCAGTAGTAAACAACTTTAGATAGGTGTATCTCACTGTGATTCAATTAAAATACATAAAACTAAATAAATTATAAAAACAAAGTTAGGTCTTATCCTCCATAACCACAAAAACAATAAAAGAACTAAAGTACTTATTTTGTACTGTGCCTTCTTGTGTTAAAAATGCACCAGACTGGCGGGATGGGTGCTGGAACACTGTATGACCAAAACCCAAATATGAACTTTTTAATTGTATATCTTTGTAATTGTAAAAATAAAAAAATTTAAAAAATTAATAGAAAAAAAATGCACCAGACTAACATTCATGGAGACAATTTAATCAATAATAAATGACTAACAGTTGCTCTGAAGAAAATTAGATGAGTGATAGAGGAATGAACATAGAAGAAAAGGTTCATCCATAATGGAAGACTTTTCCCTCTTGATCTAAATCTCAACATTTGTGGGCAAAGAAGCTGGAGAATCTATAACTTCCATAGAATAGATTCCATAGAGAATCCATATCTTCCACAGAATGATGGGCAGTAACTTGCTTCTGTAGCCTCCAGAGCCAGAGACCATCTATGGAAGCTTCCACAGTCACATCATAGCCACAGGCACAGCCAGCAGAGCCTCCAAAGCCAGAGCTCAGCTCCTACATAGTTGCTAAAGGCAAAGAAGGTCATGATTTAAAAATAGGGAAGTTACCGCACTGCTCAGGGTAAGATTCAGCACTTAAATGTCTACGGCTGTGCAGGAAGGCTTAGAAACCCTGATTGACATGTGTAAAGACATATGCCCCTTCATTGGTGCCATTTTTTGAATTATATTTGCCTGACAGCTCATTAATCAATAGCCCACTGACAAGACTCCCTTGGTTTGTCTAAGCTTGTGACTATCCATTCAGGCTGTTCCTGGGATTATTGTTTTATATCTTTTAGGGAAAAGAGCTGTCTTTTTGGGGGATTAGACACACCAAACCCTAAATAAAATACTTCATTGCCTATTGTCTAACATCAGTCTCATTAAGTGTTTTTGTATTTCTCATTCAATTTCTTCTCACCATAGGTATTTGGGGATGTTGTAAGTCATTCCACACAATATCAGCTAAAATCACGGCCAAAACTCACAAAGTTTAAAAATCACACTTTATTATTTTTAGTACCATGAGAGGAGATTAAAAAGTGTCATCTTCCTCTAGAAGATAAAATAATATCTTTCAGTCAAAAATGAGTTGATTCGTAAGGCGCATCTCCCAGCAAAGTATAGCAGAAACTCATCTGGATCCTAAAGCTTTTAAACTCTGAGCACGCATAATGAATAGCTATAGTTTTGGTTATAAACACCTGCCACTTGTTCATGTTTAAATATATATTGTAATTGCCGGATTCGTGCTTTTTTCAAGTTATACTGTTTTCCATGGAGGCTATTCCAGACAACATTCCTGCAAGTAATAAACAAGTAAAAAACCAAGGAAACATCACATCCCATAAATACTATTTCTTTCTTAGTCATATTATGTAGCCCATTCTCACTGGACTGAGACAATATCTCTGCCATGATTTACATCTCCCTGGGAATAAGCAATGAAGATCAAACTTTTATAGCCTAGTGGCTGTATGATATTTTTGGGGGGACACAGTCAGTGGTGCTCTGGGTTTACCTATGTCTGCCTCTGCGCTCAGGGATCATTCCTGAAGGGACTATTACTGGAGATTTTTCACCCATTATTTGTTCAGAGCCATGGCAGAACCTGGCAAGCTACCCATGGTGTATTCAATATGCCATAAACAGTAACAATAATGAACCTCATTCCCAACGAATGGAGGCATTACTGGCTCCCACTCGAGCAAATCGCTGAACAACTGGAAGACAAGTGACAAGTGACAAGACATTTGGGTTGATTCCAAACTAGGGCTATTGTGAATAGTGCTGCAATGAATATAGGAGTACAGGTGTCTTTTATGAATAGCTTTGGAGTTTGTGGGTAGATACCAAGAAGTGGAATTGCTCAGTCTTATGAAAGCTTAACTCTTGACATTTTGAGGAGAGCCCGTGCTGTTTTCCAAAGAGCTAGAGCAATTTGACATTCTCCACCAACAGCCAATGGTGTTGCTCCCTACATCTACACCAGCACTGGTTGTTTTTGTTCTTTTCTATGTGTGCAATTTTTTGTTGCTTTTTGCTTGTTTACTTCCATTGTGAAAAGTGATAGGAAAAACTTTTTTATATGTCTATTGGCTGTTTGTATATCTTCCTTGGGGAATTTGTTTTTTGTTCATCTTTTCTTCCTTATTTTCGAATGGGGTTGATTTCATTTCGTTTGGATAAATTCTACTAGTGCTTTATATGTCTTGGATATTAGCTTTTCACCAGATGACTAAAGGGAAAATATTGTGTCCCAGCCTGAATGGTATCTTGTAATTCTGGTCATTGTTTCTTTTGCACTACAAAAACTTTGTAATTCGATGTAGTACCACTTGTTTAACTTTACTTCAGTTTGTTTGATCTGTGGAATTTGAATCACCAAAGGTACCTCAAGATTCAATGTCATGAAGTGTCACAATTGTTTTCATCAATATGATTTATGAATTCAGGTCTGCAACTAGCATATTTAAACTTGATTTTTGACTTGACTTATTCACAGTACAAGTAAAGAACCCAAGTTCATACATATTTTTACAGATGACCATCCATTTTCCCCAATATCATTTGTTCGATAGTCTTTATTTCACTTTTTAAAATTTATTTATTTATTTATTTGTTTATCTATCTATTTATTTATTTATTTATTTTTGCTCTTTGGGTCACACCCGAGATGCTTAAGGGTTACTCCTGGCTCTGCACTCAGGAATCACTCCTGGCAGTGCTCAGGGGACCATATGGATGCCGGGGATCGAACACGGGTGGGCTGCATGCAAGGCAAACGCCCTACCCGCTGGACTATCACTCCGGCCCTTATTTCACTTTTTAGTATTTACTTTTTTATTAAAGATTGGTCGCTTGCATACTTGAAGATTTATTTCTGGACTCTCAATTCTATTCTACTGCTCTGAATCCATCTTTATTCTAATATTTCAGTTTTGGTTGGAATAACTTTACAGCATAATATAGATGAAAGAGATACCCTCTGACATCTTTTTTTTTAAGCACTGTTTTATCTGTGATCAGCTCTTTTGGAAAATGGCAGCCCTCATGGTGTGGGGGGTTCCTCTGGCTTCTTGCAAGACTCTGCTGGGGTGCAGGGGCTAGGGCTAGAACCAGCCTTCTTTCCCAGGTGCCTCGTGATCAGCTGGGCACAGGGAGAGCCGGAAGCAGCTCTGCCCCATGTATTTGAGTCCCTGGATCAGCATACCTGGGCTGGGCTTGAAAAAGACTGCTGCAGGGCGGGTCTCTGATGAGCTGGGCTTGTGATCAGCTCTTCTGCTGGGTGGAGCTCTCATGAGTGGGGGAGTCCGGACGTGGAAAATGGCGGCCCTCATGGTGTGGGGGTTATCCTCTAGCTTCTTGTGAGGCTCTGCTGGGGTGGCGGGCCAGGCGCTAGAACCCGCCCTTCCTCCTGGGCATCTCGTGATCAGCTGGGCATAGGGAGAGATCACAAGCCCAGCTTGTTCATCAATAAATGCTCGAGATTAGCGGTGACTACAAGAATATTCCACCCACACAGCAGAGCCTGGTAAGCTACCTGTGTCATATTTGATATGCCAAATACCAGTAACAATTATAGACCTCATTCTCATTACCTGATGGAATGGTTTGAGGCTCTTTATTTTCCTGGAGTTAGCAGATGCTCTTGGACTACACTAGCATCTGACAGAACATATGGAGATGTTACTGGTGCCTGCTTGAGCAAATCAATGATCAACAGGAAGACAAGTGATACAAGTGATACAAATTTTATCTATTTTAGTGGAAGAAGATTTCTATCTTTAGATAGATTTCTATCTTTCTATCTCCATATAGATTGCTATCTTTCTTTTGCTTTTTATTTTAATAATACCCAGCGATACTCAGGGATTACTTCTGGCTCTGTACTCAGGAATTACAAATTTTGGTGTATATAGTATATATGGACTATGGAATACCATATGGGATGCTAAAAAGAAACAACTTGGGTTGGCTGCATAAAAGGCAAGCATACGATCACTCCAGCCTCAAAATCATATAAATTTTAACAATCCTAAAAATTTTCATGGTATTTTTACTAGACCTGCATTTAATCTGTTTTTATTGCTTTTGGTTAGAATTATTATTTTTTGACTATAGTGACCATTTCAATCTATAAACATAGATTTGTGTTTCCATTTCTTAAAAGTATTTAACAATTCATCAATTTATGTTATCCTAGCACAGGGTCATGCTGCTCTCTGTATCACTCTATTTCTGCTATGTGTGCTCTTGAAGGAAGTATTTTTAAAGCTTTAAAACATAAAATTGAAATAAGAGTTGAGTGAAAAAACATCCCAAAAGTTTCTGCTGATGGACAGATAAGGCAGTCCTAATCCTAAAAGTAAGTAAGAGTGAGGCAGATATTAAAACAAATGAATAATAGAGTATATATAAGATTAATAGGCTCCAGCTCAGTGGTTCAATATAAAGTTTTTACATAAGTCTTTGATATAAATATTTTTAATCAACTTCCTATTCATTGTTATCAATTTCCACAGATTCAGAATCAATGGGTGTAACAATACTATGAATGTAACCAGACTCTAAGTGGTAATATAAAATTATAATG
>JAJIBD010016737.1:0-14354 GCA_021461705.1 Cryptotis parvus | reverse complement strand
GACCCTTGTTTAGAGAAGAGAAGGACAGAAATCAAGGGGAAAAGAGAGTGGGAAGTAATAGTTGAACGGGCTTAGGGTTTCAGTTATAGTGGTGATATGAATGAATGGTGTAGCCATATATCGAAAACACAGTCTCAACAACACTGAAAACATAATATCTCAGCTGCAGCCACTAGAATTTTGTAATGTGCTTGTCAAGTTGACAGGTTAGGCATGGGGCAGGTTGGGGGCAGGGATGGAATATGGGAATACTGTTGGAAGGAATTTGACACTAGTGGCAGGACTGGTATTGAAATATTATATGTCTAAAGCTGTCAATAATTTTGTAAATAACAGTTCTTTAATTAAATGTTTTTAAAAATTAGAAAAAGTATTCATCAGCTCTCATCCACTGCTGGTGGGAATGTTGTCTGATACAACCTGTGTGGAAAATGGTATTTTAGGTTCTCAGTAAACTTAGAATTGAGCTGCCATATGACCTAGCAATGCCACTTTTGGGCATGTACTTTCAAAAGGACATATGGAAACCTTTATTTATTGCAGCACTTAGTACCTTAGCTGAGAGACATAGAATCCAGCTAGGTGTTTAACAACAGATGAATGGGTTATAAAGCTGTCTCTGTATAAACACACACACAGAGAAATACTATGCAGTTTCAAAAATGATGGGATGACATCTGATAAGGGGTTAATATCCAGGATATATCAGGCACTGGTAGAACTTTACAAGAAGAAAACAAACAACCCCATCAAAAAATGGGGGAGAAGAAATGAACAGAAACTTCAGCAAGGAAGAAATTCAAATGGCCAAAAAACATATGAAAAAATGCTCATCATCACTAATCATCAGAGAGATGCAAATCAAAACAACAATGAGATACCACTTTACACCACAGAGACTGGCACATATTCAAAAAGAGCAAGAACAACAAGTGCTGGCATGGATGTGGGGAAAAGGGGACACTCATCCATTGTTGGTGGGAATGCCGGCTGGTACAGCCTTTCTGGAAAACAATATGGACTTTCCTCCAAAGACTAGAACTTGAACTCCCATTTGACCCAGCCATACCACTCCTGGGAATCTACTCTGGGAAACCAAAAATACGCAGCAGAAACACCATCCCTACTTTTTATGTTCATAGCAGCATTATTCACAATAGCCAGAATCTGGAAGCAACCAGAGTGCCCGAAAATCGATGACTGGATAAAGAAGCTTTGGTACATCTACACAATGGAATACTATGCAGCTGTTAGGAAAAAATGAAATTATAAAATTTGCCTATAAATGGATGGACATGGAGAAGATTATGTTGAGCGAAATTAGCCAGAAGGAGAGAGACAGATACAGAATGACTGCATTTATTTGTATGGCATAAATATATACGTACATATTATGATACCAATACCCAAAGGTCAAGTGAAGCATATATCAGGAGGTCTTGTCAAAGGTGGAAATTATCACAAACGTGTGGGAGTCAGAGTTTAGGTAAGACAGAAAATGGAACAGGGTGCTAATAATAGTCGAGGGTACTAATGCCAACCTAGAACCGAGCATTAAATAGAGGCAAAAGGATTCACATGACAACCTTTTAATGTGTGTTCTGTAATCCATAGTCTGGAAGGGAAGGAAAAGAGAAAGAGAGAGAAAGGGCAAAGAAATAAAGAACCTGCCATGGAGCAGGGCTGGGGAAGGGGGAGGGAACCGGGATGTTGTTGGTGGGAGATGGGCACTGGTGGAGGGACGGGTGCTGAAACACTGTATGACCAAAACCCAAACATGAACTTTTTAATTGTATATCTTTTTATTTGTATATCTCACGGTGGTATAATAAAATACTTAAAAAAAATGATGGGATGATCTCATTTATCTGTAGTATATAGAATAACTGGATGATGAACTATAATGGAGGGGGCACCTAGATAGCTCTTGACCCCAGAGAATAGAGAGGAGAATAACAGAAAGAAAGCAATTGAGGGGGGAAGAAAGATAAGAAAAGTGAAGTAATGGAGGAACAGGGATCAGAAGCTTCAGGTATACCAATGATGTGGGAGAGTGATATGGCTACATATCCAAAGCACAGGCTCAAGAACACTGAAAACATGATATTTAAACTACAACCACTGGACTTGAAATACGCTTGTCAAAGGCAGTTCACGGACGAGGGGTTGGGAAGTGGTGGGGAGGGAGCATGGGAATACTGGCAGAGGGAAGTTGACACTGGTGGTGGGATTGGTGTTTGAATATTGTATGCCTAAGACTCAGCTGTTAATAACTTTGTAAATCACAGATTTTAATTAAGTAAAACTAATAATTTTAAATGTTCATAACTTATTTTATGGAAGTAAAAATGACAAAGGGATATCATCTAACACTATTGAGGAATGACATTTATCAATAAGACAGGAAGCAACCATAACTATTGTGGATATGGTAAAAAAAATGGAACCCTCATTCATTATTTAATTTCATTCACTATTATGCTTGCAAAGGAAATAACATATAAAACTTTTTTAAAAGGGGAAAAAATTTTAAATAGGGCTTCCATATGACCTAGCTTCAAACTCCTAGAAACACAGTAACATTAATTTAGAAAGATACATAGCACCTATTTCATGCGACATTTAGTAAAAATACCAGAATATGGAAGCAACCAGATGAGCAGTAGTAAACAAATGGATAAAGATGTTGTGGCCTATATTATTAAAATTAATATTATTGTGGTCTAATATGAATATTAATTCATTGATATTAATTATTAATATTAACATTATGTGGCATAATATTAATGTAATATAAAGTCATAAGAAAAGATGGGATCTTGCAAGTTGCATGGGACTGGAGGGTATCATATTAAGTGAAATAGGTAATGGGAGAAAGACAAATACTGGATGATCTCACTCATATATAGTTTATAGAGAAAGAAAATAAGGTGACTGGCAATATCAAATGAGAATATTCTTGGTGCTGGAGCACAAAACAGTACTAAATAAGGCGGTGGGGATATGAAGAGGCAAACTAGAGTTACTTAAGATATGGGAGGGGGCCGGAGCGATAGCCCAGTGGTAGGGCGTTTGCCTTGCACCGCGACCAGCCCATGCCGGCTCGGGTTCGATCCCCGGCGTCCCATATGGTTCCCCGAGCACCGCCAGGAGTAATTCCTGAGTGCAGAGCCAGGAAAAAACCCTGAGCATTGCCGGGTGTGACCCAAAAAAAAAAAAAAGATATGGGTGGATAATCTTGGGCTTTGATGGTGGTATGATATGTTATTAATGTAAATATTAAGCATAAATATTAGAACCATAAATAGCAACACTATTGTAAATACATTTGACCTAAACTGTAATGGACACTATTAACCCAATCTATAATGATTTTATAAGGTTTAAAATAAATTGGTATTTAGAAGTTTCCCTAAAACTTTGTGACTTGTGGCTATTGTTAGTCATAACTATAACTATGACTAAGTCTAGGAAAGCTGCCTCTCCCTTTTTTGTTCTTAACCAGGTTTCACAAAGATTTCAGTAAGACTGCTTATAGTAAAGTGACATCTAACTAATTTGAATGGTTTACAGAATTCTAGCTTATATGGAAGATGATTCATCCAGATAAAGCACTGCAATTAGTCTGTAATAAAATGAAGTCTGTTAGTGTGCAGTAAACATAAGAAATATAATACCAATTACCCATTTCTCTTCTTTTTCATTCTTAGTAGGAAAGAATATTTTCACATATTAGGCATGATTTTCTTTGAAATAGGTATGATTCATGCCAGATAGCATTGTTAAATCGTCCAGAATTAGTCTACTCTTCAAAAATTCATCCCCATCGTGGGAGATGAAAAGAAGAATTACATATTAGAGTATCATGTGAACTGGTCAGGTATAACACTTTAAAGTTTTTGTCTCCAGTTTCCTGTTCTTTAGAAAATCATAGGTTTATCATTGGTTACTATAGTTGGGAGTTTTTTTCTTACTAAAATCCAAGCAAGCAGTGATAATGATATAATTGAATTGGCCTAACTGTTTTGAATGAAGAGGGATCTTTATTTCCAGTCATGTGTAAATTAGATTTCAGGCTTATCCTTTTACTGTAAACTTCAACAAAACTATAGAATATATAACTTTAGGCATGGACAAATTAGCTATTTATTTTCTGATCCTCAGGAAAGAGGGGACTATATAGATGAACCCTCTCTACAATTTCCAGAGCAGAAATCAGTGATGTTACTCAGGCATAGAGCCAGAAATTAAAGTGACTATACAGGGATTAAGAGAGATCTAGAATTTTTGATACAGATGACAGAAAAGGAAAATCTGTATGAAGACCAGAAGTCAGAAGTCTTCATGGTAGTTACCTATGAGCCCTTGATGAAGGCACTGATAGAAGACTAAGAATAGAATAGGTGGTGGCAGAGGTGGTTCAGTGCTTTAAAATGCTGGTGTTCTAGTTGAGCCAAAATGAAAGCAACCCCACTGAGCATTTACGTGTACATCAAAAATGCCATGTTTTCATTCATTGTATAGGAAAGGCTACATCGAGCCTGGGATAATTTGTGAAACATAAACACTAGAGTATTCAAGAAAATATTAGCATCTTACTCTCAAATGATTCAGGCCAAAAAAGATCAACTATACTGATTAGTCACTCTAAGGTTTAGTTTTAAGGAAAAATTATAAAATTTCATTCTCCTCATGGTTTTATGCTCTTTATTATCCATACTCCCTCTAGGTAAAAGCTATATGATTTCAAAATCTTAATGTTGGTCACAGAAATGCTGTTGCTAATCCTGTGTCTTTGGGAACTTACTCTGCTTATGAAAATTCAGGTAACTCTCCAACCTAATTATTACTGTGGTTTAAAACCACTCATTTACCTCTCAGAATTGCTTCTGTGGCCCCGTGTTGAATTACATGAGGATGAGTATGCCTTCTGAAGATTCCCATGTTGGCATTCTAATTACCTTGGCCATTGGCACAGAGCCAGTTGGAATGTCAACTCTATGCTATTTGATAATGCTATAAAAAGTCCTATATCTGCTGCTCTCCAGCCATCTGTGCCTTCCCTTGGCATGACATTATTGGTTTGTCTTTCATTGGCATGATTTCGATATCATGGCTTGCATCTGCCACTCCTAGGCACTTGCTTGGTGATTAGGTTGACATAAAATTGCTTTCTTAGGGCTAATTTTATATATAGGAATTTTATACCTGCTGACTTCTAAAGCAATAATTACCATTTCTTATGTACATTGTAATTATTTTAAATGTTATGAATTGACTTTTCTGACCTCTTTTGACTCGAACTTCTTTTAGATTTCTAAGTTCAGTTTTTTCAATCAGAAGTTTCTTTTCTAAATAACTAACTTATAACTAAAATTAGAACACCCTTATGTTTAAAGACACTAGATTGAATGCAAACATCAACGTTTTTACTCCTCTGTTAAATCTCCAGAAGTGGTGGAAAGTGTGTGTCTACATGTGCCTGTCTGTGTTTAAAATTTTTTAACTAGACTTCAAAATATACTTGATAGATCAAAACATGTGAGTAAGGCATTTTAAGCTAGAAAAAAAGACAAAATATTATGGAAAAGGTTCAAATCAGTGTGTCTGGAGAACTCCGAAAGCTCGGAGTAGTGCCATAAATTGTCTATGCATCAAATAAGGGTATACTCAGGAACAGTAAAATATTTTGGGGCAAGCAGGGGTCAGAACTTATCTACCACAAAGTAGATAGGTGAAGAAAAGATAAAACAAGTAAGCAAAATAAAAAAAGACAAAATAACTAAACCCATGGTGTTACTATAAAAAGTCCATTGGTTGTATGTCAAGAATATTCTTAAGTATGTCAAAAATATTCACTAGAAAAATAGGAATGGATGGGTATTACAACTCTCATTCAGAAGTTGATTAAGCCCCAATGTGACTGTATTTGGAAACAGACCTTCAAAGATGTATGTAAGGTTAAATAAAGCTGTGAAGACGCAGACAATCCATTATTACTGTGTCTTCATTAGAAGAGGTAAAGACACTCGGGAAAAACATTCATAGAGGAAAAGTCTTGTGAGGATACAGACAAAGGTAGCCGTTTACATGCCTAAAAGAGAAACCTCAGGAGAAGCTAAGCCCTTTGACAGCATGATTTTAAACTTCTAGACTCTAGTACTTTGAACTTCTGTGAAAAAAGAAAATACATTTTGTTGTTTACAACTACATGCTAGCCGGTGGTATATTGTTCTGGCAACTTTAGCAAATAATACAACTTTAGGGCCCCACAAATGGTAGATCTAAAACTTGATAAATTATAAAAATCAAGTATAGAATTAATTAAAATTGTAGCAAGTAGACAATTTTTAAAGATTGATATTGAGAATGTCTAAGCATTAGTAATTATAAATATGGATAAACTCTAAAAAGTCAGTGATCATCACTTGTCTTCCCATTGTTCATTGAGTTGCTTGAGCAGGTGCCATTAATGTCTCCATTAATTGGGAATGAGGTCCATTATTGTTACTGTTTTTGGCATATCAAATACAACATGGGTAACTTGCCAGGCTCTGCCGTAGCTCTGGGTTCATCCCATCAACCAACAACCATGTCAGTCCATCAACCATCCAGGGCCCACAGGGCAGAGCTCTGGGTATAGACAAGCATGTCTCCTGTCTAGCACCTGCCAAAGCAGCCGCACATGACAGCCACACCTGCAACACCTTGAGGGGCATGAAAAGTCAGTGATCATAAGGCTTTTTTTTTTCATTTTTATTTTATTTTCCCATTATACCTTATTAAACACTGTGGTTTACAAAGTTGTTTATGGCAATTTGTTACAGTCAATAAAACATCACCAATCCCACCACCATTACCCCTTCCCACCACGGTTATCTCCAATTTTCCCAACCACTCCTTAAGCATATTACCATAGCAGACCCTCAGTAATTTATTTTATATTGCTTGTTATCATTTCTATAAGAATGATTAAAATCAGAAGTTAGTGAAGATTGTATATCTCACCATGGAGCTATTAAGCCCTTGTAAAACAGATTATTAATATGTTAGAGATTAAGCCTTTTGTGTTGATATTTTATTTGATATTTTATTAATCAAGATTGGATGCATATTACATCCCATCCATTCTTGTGTGCTACTCCTGGTTTATCATTGTGGTTGTGGTTTTGCGCCCATGGGGTCAAAAAATTTTTAACGAGGTGATACAGCTAGAGATAAATTTTTAACTGGGTGACATTTGTGGTGTGTGCTGCTGGAAGTGCAGAGAAATGGGGTGAAGTAGTCCATCCCTGACTCTGTGAAAACCTGGAGAGTTCAGTCACAAATCCCATATACCTGAGTTTTTCAACAGATTTTTTTTTCTAAAAGAGGATCATTGCGAGCAGTGGAGTGAGCCAGGAGTGTTGAGGTTTTGGGCTGCTGGGCTCTATTTATCAGGTTATAGGCTCACCTGTCCCCTCCCCGCCCCAGATACCTGGATGACTCAGCCTTGGGCAGGGTCCAGGAGAAGCTTCATTGTGTTGATCTCTCAAGATTTATTTATGATCTTGGATCATGCCCAGTGAAAGAGTTTACATAGCTACATAGGTGGTTCGTGGGCACGACTGCCAGTGCTTCTGGAAGTTTCAGGAGAGGAACGAGGTAGCCCATCCTCGACTCCATGAAAACCTGAAGAAAATTAACATAGAAAGGCTCAAATGGAAAAATATCACAAAGTAATGCTGCCACACTTAACAAAACATGTTCAAACAAAATAATTCAAAAGGGGCAAAGGTGAGATACTTTTAAAATATGTCCATACATCATTTAATACTTCTCTTTTCAAAGGGTGATACTTTATCCTTTCGTATTCATGAATATGACAGTGCCTCAGTTATGATGTATAACTTCTGAAACTAGCACTAAAATATTTTGGCTTCCCATTTTTGACCACTTTATCTTGAATCACTTGTTTTCAGAGAAACCAACTATCATGTTTTACTAACATTCTTCCAGCCTTTTGCAGAGGTACATAATGAAAGGATCTGAACTGAGAAACTAAATCCCCCAGCTAAAAGCCATGTGAATGATACATATAGATGCATAGTATTCATCCAGTCATACTTTCAGATGAAAGAGAGAGCAAAGAAGGGAGGGAAGGAGAGAGAGAAGAGAAGGACAGAGGAAGAAAGGACAACATACCCTCAATTTAAAGCATGTTTCTTGAGGCTGGAGGGATAGTATAGTGGGAAGGGCACTTGCATTGCATGTAGCTAAACCCAGGTTTGATCCCCAGCACCCCTGTATTGTCCCCCAAGTCCGGCCAGGAATGATCCCTGAGTACAGATCTAGGAGTTAAGTTTTGAGTGTTACTGGGTGTGCCCCCACCCACCTCCCTAAAAAAAATAAAAGTATGCTTCTTAGTAACACCTTGGCTACAGGCCACACCAAACAATGGAACTATTATATGAACATTTTTACTTATAGCCAAAGCAGTATTATTCTGGAGAAACTTTTAACTTTTAAAATGATAGTAATCTATGTGCTAGAGAGACAATATAGGATAAAGCATTTGCCTGGAATACAGCCAACCTTGGAATCTCTTGCATCACATGTGACCCCTGTCCTGAGCATTGCCGGGGTAAGCCCTGAGCACCACTGGCTTTGACTCAAAAACCAAAACTATAAGTTAAATAATAGTACTCTATATTTTAATCTCAAGAGGTTGGATCGAGACAAACCCAAAGACTGTGAAAAACAATATTACTGAAATAATTAAATTATAACATTTTAAATTAGATTTTTAATAATATCAAAGCCATTTTCTAGAAAAGTCAGTTTTTCTAGAAAATGGGAAAAAATCAGAAAAAAGCAAAAAAAGACAATAACTGCAAAGGCTATAACAACAAATGAAAGGAATTTGTTTTTAAGTCAGAAGATATCAATTTTATTTTGATTTTTAATTGTGAAAAAAAATAAGAAATTACTATATACCAGTCTCCTAATTTAAATAATTAGCTATATATAACTGTAAATTTATATCTTTCCACCTGTTTGAGAGCACTATAGCATTTCACTTGTCATTTCACTAGTGTGTCTCTAAAAAGATGGGTTATTATCACTTTTTTGGGGGGACACACAAGACTGAACTCGGCACTTCTGACTCTGCACTCAGAGATCACTCCTGGTGGAAGTCAGGGACCATATGGGATATTGAAGATGAAACTTGGGTTTGCTGAGTTCAAGGCAAGTACCCAAGATTTGATTATTTTTAAAGAAATGTTCACAATACAGTTTTGTATCCAACAAAAATTCTTCTTAGTTTTTTAAGATTATCAGATAATTCAAATGCTTAAATCCCTCTGGTTATCTCCTGAAATATTTACAAAAAAAATTAAGAGAGGAGAGAGAAACTTCAGAGATAGTACTAGATGGGGAGGGTACTTGCCTTACACAGAGCTAACCCCAGTTTGATGCCTGGAATTGCATATGATTCCCTAAGTACTTCAAGAAGTAATCCCTGAGCACAGTATCTGGAGGAAGTCCAGAGCACCACTGGACATGGCCCCAAGTATACCCAAAATAATTCATTATTTTAAAAAGTAACAAAAAATCTAAGTGATAGCTGATCTTTATGTGCAATAAGATCCAGTATTAAATTTGGTTGATGTGTCAAATATGTATTTTATATGTTTATTTTCTGAACAATTTTTCACTCTCTGCCTTTAAAAATAATTATATAATTATTAATAAAATTAAAATCACATGAGGTAACAAATATTATAATCAAACCTACAACTTTTGAACCATACCCATTCTTCCTCTTCATAATAAAAGGCCATAATTTCCTGTCAGCCCCTCCTGTCCACTTTCAGATATCTATTTTAATCTAAATTTCATCTTTCTTTTCCCCATTTGCCTTGAAATTTATCCATTTAGCTGTTTTCCCTGAAGAGTTCCTTATATTCTGAAATGTGCCAGTTGCCTATGTTTGGAGTGCTTACCATCTTCCATTGTCCCCTGTATTTCATGAGAAAATTTGTCATTGTATTTAAAGAAACCAGAAGACAAGCCATTGTTTACATCTAGCCCATGAGGGTCAGGATCACCTCAGTAGGGCACTTTTGGGCTCACTGCCTCAGCTGTACACTTTTCAATCACTGAACCATCTTACTACATTTTTCACTTAGATTCTTCATTATTTCAGCAGATGAAAATATATTCTATAATATACATTTATGTTATGTGCATGTATATATTATAATGTATATATATATATCATATGCAGTATTTTAATGTATTTCTACTTTTAGTATCAGTGTAATACCAAGTATTGGTGTGATGAAATGAATTGTGAATCGCTCCTTTTAATGTTCCCTCTCCCTTTACCTAGAATTCTTTTGCCCAAATCCCCCATCCTTTTCTCTTTAATTCCTATATCTTCCTCCTCCACTTCCTTCATTAATTGGTAAATACAATTAGTATGATTTCTTCCATGAATGTTTCATAGAATTCATCAGGAAAGCCATCTGGCCCTGGGTTTTGTGTTGCACGAACACAAATTTTTATTCTGAATTCAGTTTTGTGAATAGACATATGGCTATTCAGTTTCCTGTTTCTTCTGGAATATTTTAGGAATTTTCCAATTCATTGGTGAAGGTTGTCAAATTTATTGGCACAAAGTTTCCCTAATATTCTTTCATTATGATTCTAATGTATGTAGGATCTGTAGTGATGTTCCTTCTGCTGCTCCTGATTTTAGCAAAATTTGGGGTTTTTTTCATTGATCATTCTGTTTAGACATTTAACAATTTTATTGAACTTTTCAAAGAATCATATTTTGGTTTTATTGTTTATTATTTGTTCATTTTATAGTGGTAATCAAGGTTTTTTCCTATAAAAAGCCAAACAGTAAATATTTTACATTTTGTGGGCCATATGGTCTCTGTTGCAAGTAGTCAACTCTGCCATTATAGCATGAAAGCAGAATAAATAATACATAAATGAATATGAGTGGCTGCTTTCCAGTACAAACTATACATGGACACTGTCAAATGAATTTTGTTGAATATTTTTGTCAATTGACTTTTTTCTCAAGGAATTAAAAAAGGCAAAATTGCTACTAAGTTTACAGATCATATTAAAAATGGGCATATTTCATACTTTTACCTATAATTTGTTGGCAGCTATATTAATAAATAGCCACATTATCTTTATTTTTAATTTTTTAATTAAAAAGGTTTAATTTGGTTTGGCTTAATTTGCTCTTTTTTAATTTTGGCCTTTTTATTTATTTTTTGGCCTTATTTTTTTAATCGAATCACCATACAATATAAATACAGATTATACAAATCAGGTCTTGAATTCGTTTCAATGATACAGCGTTTCAACACCAATATTTCTACCATTGCACATTTCCCAACACCAATGTGCCCATGTCCCTCCCATCAATCCCCGACAACCTGCCTCTATGGCAGGCACTTCTCTCTCTCTCGCTCTCTCTCTCTCTCTCTCTTTCTCTCTCTCTCTCTTTGTCTCTCCTTTTTACACATTGCAGTTTGCAATACAGACACTGAAAGGTTATCATGTACATTCATTTACCTACTTTCAATACTCAGTTCTAGTCTAGCATTGCTATTTCCAACCATTATTGTCAAACTGTACCCTTCTCTATCTTACCTACATATAACGATTGACAAGTCTTCCTAGCCTTGTTTTCCCTGGCATTGTATATTAGTCATGCTATTTTTTTATATCACACAAATGAATGCAATGATTCTATATCTGCCCTTTTCCTTCTGACTCATTTCACTCAGCATGGTACATTCTATGTACATCCATTTATAGGCAGATTTTATGATTTCACTTTTCCTAACAGCAGTATCGTATTCCATTGTGTGGATATACTATAGTTTCTTTATCCAGTAGTCTGTTCTCTGACATTCAGTTTATATCCAGATTCTGGCTATTGTGAATAGTGCGCAATGAACATAGAATTGCAGATCGTGTTTATGCTTGTGTATCTTTGGAACCCAGGGTGTATTTCCAGGAGTGGTATTCCTGGGTCAAATGGGAGCTCAATTTTCTAGTTTTTGAAGGAATGTGCAAATTAATTTCCAAAAAAAGACGGAACCAGTCAGCATTCCACCAGCAATTGAATGAGAGTCCCTTTCTCCTGCATCGCTGCCAACACTGGTTATTCCTTTTCTTTTGGATGTGTGCTAGGCTCTGTGGTGTGAGGCCATACCTCAGTGTTGTTTTGATTTGCATCTCCCTGATGATTAGTGATGAAGAGCATTTTTCATATGCCTTTCAGCCATTGGAATTTCTTGTTTGATAATGTTTCTAATTTATTCTCACTATTTTTTTGGAGTTGGATATTTTTCTTGTAAAGTTCTACCATTGACTGTATATCTCATGGATATTAAACATTTATCAGGTGGACATTTACCCAAATATTCTTTCCCAATATATGGGATGACTTTGTATCTTGGTCATTGCTCTTTTGAGTTTAGAAGCTTCTTAATTTCATGTAGTCCTATTTGTTTATCTTTACTTTCACTTGCTTGATCAGTAATGTTTCATCCTTGAAGATGCCTTTGATTCAGTGTCATGGAGAGTTTTACCTATGTTTTCTTCAATGTACCTTACACATTCAGGTCTTATTTTGAGGTCTTTAATCCATTTTGATCTGACTCTTGTGCATGGGTTTAGATAGAGGTAGGAGAGTTCTTTTTTTTTTTTTTTTGTACATAGCTGTCCTTTTTCCCACTTGTTAAAAAGGCTTTCCTCGCTCCACTTCATATTTCCTGTTCTGTTGGCAAAAATTAAGTGATCATATATTTGAGGGTGTCTGTCAGGTTATTCAGCTCTATTCCAATAGTCAGGAGGGGGTTGTCTGTCTTTATTCCAGTACCATGCTAATTTAATTACTAATGCTTTTTAATTACTACAGTTTGTAGTTGGGAAGGTGATGTCTCCTATTCTCATTTTTCCAAAAAATTTTTTTAGCTATTTGTGGAGTTTATTGTTTCATATGAATTGTAGAAGTGGTTGACCAATTTTTTTTTTAAAAAATCATGGATATCTTTATAGGGACCTCTTTGAATCTGTCTAATGATTTGGGAAATACTGCCATTTTTTTTTTTGGGTCCACCCGGCATGCTCAGGGTTTCTCCTGGCTCTGCCTCAGGATCACTCCTGGCGGTGCTCGGGGACCTTGGGATGCCGGGGTTTGAACCCGGGCGGCTGGGCCGGCTCGTGCAGGCAACACCCTACCCGCTGGACTATCGCTCGCCCGCGCTGCCTTTAAAAAATATTTTATTGTACCACCGTTAGATATACAATTACAAGATGTTCATGTTTGAATTTTGGTTCTACAGTGTTCCAACACACATCCCTCCACCCCTTCCCATCTCCCATCACTAATGTCCCCACCTCCCTCCCCCTTCCCCATCCTGCCTCCATGGCAGATTCTTTATCTCCTTTCTCTCTTTCTCTCCTTCTCGCTTCCCTTTCTTACACATTGTAGGTTGTAATATATTCTAGAACATGATTGGTTCCACTAGTTTGATGTACTGGGTTCGGACTGTGATAATGGTGGCTATTATGGTGAGCGAGTCTCATCAGGCTGCTTCTGAGGCCCTTCAGAGGTGATGGGCCCACTCCCCAAAATCCATCTTGCCTCCTGGGAGCCTCATGGTCAGCTGAGCTAGGGGAGAGCTGATGGCAGCGCCCCCCCCATGTGTCTGAGTCTCTGCATCATGGCCGAGGAGCCCTGAGGCAGTTCATGGGCGGGGCAACCAGGCATCTAGGACAGGTCAGAGAGGGGAATGGGGTATCTCAGCTCCATCTCCAGGAATGCCAGGTGACTTCTGCCTCCGAGAGCTACCTACTTGGGCTCTAACTCAGCTACTCTAAGCTGTTCTGACACTTTTAATTCTCAAAATTCATGAGCAAGGAATGCAGCTCCACTTCCTCATGTCCACTTTTATTTCTTGAATAGAGTTTTTGTAGTTTTCTTTGTAGAGGTTCTTTCTGTCCGTAGTTAAGCTGATTCCAAGGTTCTTTATTTTCTGAGGCATAATTCTGAACAAGATTGTTTTTTTTTAAATATCATTTTTTTTTGTTATTTTTGTAAAGCCATGGACTTAGGGGGTATTGACTTGTAACCAGCCACTCTACCATACAAACCCATTAATGGTTTCTAGGAGCCTTTTGGTAGAGGCTTTAGGGTTCTTTAAATATAGTATCATGTCATTCTCAAATTGTGATAGCTTGACTTCTTCCTTTCCTATCTGGCTACCCTTAATCTTTTTTCCCTAATTGTTATGACAAGTACTTCAGTCCTATATTAATAGAAGTGGTGAGGG
>JAJIBD010016735.1:15000-20025 GCA_021461705.1 Cryptotis parvus | reverse complement strand
AAAATGGTGGCTAATATGGTGGGTGAGTCTTATCCGGCTGCTTCTGGGACCCCACCGAGGTGATGGGCCAACACCCCCACCGAGGTGATGGGCCAACACCCAAAACCCATCTGACTTAGGACTTACTCCTGACTCACCTCCTGTACTATCTCTTGCATCACCCGAACACTTTTAAACCTCTGGAGGAAGAAAAGAACCCCTGAGTCGCCCCTTCCCCCTCCATTTTGTTTGAGCCCAGTAGCCCCACCCAGGAGCTGCCCTGGGGTGACCAGCCATAGCATGCAGAGCCTCAGACACAACTGGGGAGCTGGAACTCAGCTCTCCGCTGGCTCAGCTGACCATGGGGCCCCCAGGAGGACAGATGGGTTTTGGTTGTTGGCCCATCACCTCTGGGGGGTCCCAGAAGCAGCCAGATGAGACTCCGCCCACCACATTAGCCGCCATTTTCGCTGTCCGACGCTGCAGCACATCAGAGCCCACCCAGGAGGGACGCTGACCTCAAGACCAGATTGACAGAGCAAGACGAAGTTCAAGCCCAGGTGGGCAGCTCCCAGAGGTGGGAATCTCTGGGAATTCGCCAGATGGAGCTGGGGTCGCCACTTCCCCTCTAACCAAAGCTCGAGCACATGAGCATCTTGCAATTGTATGTCTAAAAGTGGTGTAATAAAATAAAAGCATGCAAGAACACACCACGGATAATAGGTTCTTCTGGCTAGCCCTAGCCCTGGCCCGCCACCCCAGCAGAGCCTCAAGCATAAAGCCAGACGACCCCCAACTCCATGAGGGCCTCCATTTTTCACATCCGGACTTCCCCCTCATCAGAACTCCACCCAGCAGACCAGCCAATCACAGCCGGGCTCACACAGCCGCAGTTCATCAATAAAGGCTGGATTTAGAGATGAGTATGCTACCTGCATGGCAGAGCCTGGCAAGCTACCCGTGGTCGTATTTGATATGCCAAATACCAGTCACAATTTTAGACCTCATTCCCACCGAACTGATGGAATGGTTTGAGGCTCTTTATGTTCCTGGAGCAAGCAGGTGCCCTTGGGCTCTACTTGCATGAGACAGGACATATGGAGATGTTACTGGTGCCCGCTCGAGCAAATCGATGATGAACGAGAAGACAGTGATACAGTGATACAGTGATACAGTGAATAAAATTAAAAAATAAATAAAATTAAAAAAAAGAAAAAGAACCCCTGAGCATTGCCGGGTGTGACCCAAAATGAAAAAAAAAAAAAAAGAAAGAAGGAAAGAAAGAAAGGAAGGAGGGAAAGAAGGAAAGAAAAAACAGGGAAGGAAGAAAAAGTTTTTTTTTTTTGGGTCACACTCGGCAATGCTCAGGGGCTACTCCTGGCTCGGCACTCAGGAATTACCCCTGGCGGTGCTCAGGGGACCATGTGGGATGCCGGGATCGAACCCAGGCGGCATGGGCCAGCCGCGTGAAAGGCAAATGCCCTACCGCTGGGCTATCGCCCGGCCCAGAAAAAAAGTTTTAAAATTGTGTGTGGGGTACTTAAAGATTTAAATGCAGATGTAGATATGTTAAAAATATTTTTTAAACTTAAGAATAACTTTTTAATTTATTTTTTTTTCTTTTCAGGTCACGCCCAGTGGTGCTCAGTGGTTAGTCCTGGCTCTTCACTCAGGAATTACCCATGGTGGTGCCTCAGGGGACCATATAGAATGCCAGAGATTGAATCCTGGTCAGCCGCATGCAAGGCAAACACCCTCCCACTGTACTGTGGCTCCAGCTCCTTAAAAATAATTTTAATTTAGTCACCATGATTTACAAAGTGATAGCAGTTTCAGACATTACACACACACACACACACACACACACACACACAATGCACCATCTCCCTGCATGTGAAAATTTGTTCAGCTAATATTTGCGTAGAGCAAGTCAGGTATCACTTTGTCCTGCAGACATTCTAGGCGTAGAGAGACCATGGCAACTACATAGGACTCTGGACCAAGACTGTGAATAAGAGACAATAAAGAAGGGAGAGGGGATGTGTGAGGCAGCTAGACTCAAAACTGGAAACTGCCTTCAAGCGCTAAGGAGTAACAAGAGCAAAAGGAGTGGTCATGGATGAGCCAAGTGGCAAGAGAAAGTAAGAAAAGTGAAAATTGGGGCTATTTGCTTTGTACACAGCCCACTTGGGTTAGATCTTGGGGCTCACCTCCTGTACTATCTCCTCTTCCATTCCCCAACACTTTGTGGGTTAGATTCGCCAGCATCCCATAATTCCTGAGTGCAGAGCCAGGAGTAACCGATGAGCATTGCTGGGCGTGATCCAAAAAGAAAGAAAAAGTGAAAATCAAGGAGGGTAGGGCGAAGTGTGGGCAGCCGGATGTGGAGAGTTACAGCCCCTCACCCCACCCCTGCCTTAGCTGCCTCCAAAGTCCTTTCTCCCACTCTCACCGCATAGTACTTAGGGCAGGAACTGCCAAGGTGCCTGCTGGACTCGCAAGCACACTCAGGGGTGGCTGTTCACCCTGGAGGTTTGGGACAGGGACGCGAGTGCCCCAGAACCAGATGGGGCTGTGATGCGCCTAGGTCCGAGGGAGGGAAGCAGAAGGCTGTGTGTAGAGGATAGGGAAAAAAGGTGGGGGAGGGGAGACCATGGATGTCTTCTTCCCAGGCTGAAGCAGCCAGTCTGAGTCCATCTTACCAGGTAGAAGCGGGAAGAACAAATAAGGGTGCTCATCCTCAGGCCTGTCTCTTGCTGCTGTCCCATTGGCTAAAAAGACGGCAAGAGGAGACTGAACCAGGAGGAGGCGCCTCCTTATTGGCTGAAGAGGACAACAAGGATCAAGGAAGTTCCCCATTGGCTAAACAAAAGACTTAAACAGGGAGGCTCTTCATTGGCTAAAGAGAAGATGGAACCACGGAGATTCCTCATGGGCTAGAGAGGGCACCATGGATCAGGGAGGTTTCCCATTTAGCTAAAAAGGAGTTTCCTGAATCAGGGATGCTCTCTACTGGCTAAAGAGGGCATCCTGGGATCCGGGAGGTTCCCCACTGGCTAAAGAGAAGACAGAACCGGGAGGCTCCCCATTGGTTTCAGAGGGCAGCTTGGGATTTAGGGTCTAGTCTAGTGAGTGCAGGGAGTGTGTATGTGTGTATGTGTGTGTGGGGGAGGGGAGAGTGGGAAATAAGCCTCAGAAGGGTACATGGAAGTCTTCATCCCGAATATCCAGAGGGCGAGGGCAAGAAAATTTCAAATCACAAAGAAGGTGCCAAACAGCGCCCTTTCCCAAGGATACAAGGTCACACTTTCTAGAAAGAGGGCCTCCTCATTCTTCTCAGGAATATGACTGAGCCCCAGTGGTATTATCAAAGGAATACCACTGCTTTTAAATTTCCCTGGTGGTGGTAGAGGGAGATAATTATAATCCAAATATATAGAAATTTCCTTTTTTTTTGGGGGGTCACACCCGCGATGCTCAGGGGTTACTACTGGCTCTGCACTCAGGAATTACTCCTGGCGGTGCTCGGGATGCCGGGAATCGAACCGGGCTGGCATGGCCGGCCACGTGCAAGGCAAATGCCCTACTGATGGGCTATCGCTCTGGGCCCGTAAATCTCCTTTTTTTATTTTTAAAATATTTTATTATACCACTGTTAGATATACAATTGCAAGATGTTCTTGTTTGAATTTTGGTTCTACAGTGTTCCAACACCCATCCCTCCACCCCCTGCCTATCTACCATCACAAATGTACCCACCTCCCTCTCCCTCCAGCCTGCCTCCATGGCAGGTTCTTTTATCTCTTCTCTCTCTTTCTCTCTCTTCTCTTTTTTTTAATTTAATTTTATTTTATTATTCCCCCCAATATTATTACAGAATTTTAGACATACATTTAGCATTGAAAGATGCTCATGTAGAGTTTTAGTTCTACAGTGTTCCAACACCCATCCCTCCACCCAAACCCATCTCCCATCACCAATGTCCCCACCTCCCTTCCCACTCCCACACCTCAACTATTTGGCGGGTTCTGTATGTCATTTCTCTCCCTCTTTATCTCTCCCTCCCGTCAAACTTTCCTGCTCTTCGTGGAATGCAGTGCATCAAAAGACATTATTGTTTCCACTATTTTAATGGACTGCGGCTTAAGCAGCCGCGCGACCTGGGCTGGAACTGGTTTTGCTCTGTTAATCTGGTCGTGAGGCAGTTTCCCAGCATCCGGACAGCGAAAATGGTGGCTAGTGTGATGGGCGAGCCTCATCCGGCTTCTTCTGGGACCCCCAGAGGTGATGGGCCCACTCCCAAAACCCATCTTCCCTCCAGGGGGCCCCATAGTCAGATGGGCCTGGGGCGAGCCGAGTTCCAGCCTCCCCAGCCGCTTGTGAGGCTCTTCATGCTATGGCTGATGGCCCCAGGGCAACTCCTGGGCAGGGCCACCAGGCTCGACAAAATGGACGGGGAATGGCCGACCCCTGACTCCATCTGATAAATTCCCAGTGATTCCCGCTTCTGGGAGCCGCCTACCTGGGCTGGAACTGGTTCTGCTCTGTTAATCTGGTCATGAGGCAGTTTCTCAGTGTCCAGACAGCGAAAATGGTGGCTAGTGTGATGGGTGAGTCTCATCCGGCTGCTTCCGGGACCCCCAGAGGTGATGGGCCCACCCCCAAAACCCATCTGCCCTCCTGGGGGCCCATAGTCAGCTGGGCCCAGGGCGAGCTGAGTTCCAGCCTCCCTAGCCGCTTGTGAGGCTCTTCATGCTATCTTTCTCTCTCCTTTTCACTTCCCTTTCTTATACAATGTAGATTTTTTTTTTTTTTTTGCTTTTTGGGTCACACCCAGCAATGCTCAGGGGTTACTCCTGGTTCTGCACTCAGGAATTACTCCTGGCGGTGCTCGGGGACCATATGGGGACACCGGGATCGAACCCAGGGCCGGCACAGGCCGGCTGCATTCAAGGCAAACGCCTCTACCCGCTGGGCTATCGCCGCCCCATCCCTTTCCTTATACAATGTAGATTGTAATATATTCTAGAACATGATTGGTTCCAC
>JAJIBD010016735.1:0-10000 GCA_021461705.1 Cryptotis parvus | reverse complement strand
GGGATCAAATCGGGATCAGCCACGTGCAAGGCTAATTCACTCCCCATGGTGCTGGTGTGCTGGCTCCTCACTTTGTTTCTTATCTAGTTTTATATTCATAACATGCATGTTTTTTCTTGCATGCAGAAGATCTGGATTTAATGGTCCCCTGAGCACTTCCAGGAGCAACACCCAAGCACAGAACTGGAAGTATCCCCTGTCCACTAATTAATGTGGCCCAATAATGGGAGGGGGTATCCTTAGAATGTGGTCCCAGCAGTAGAACACATACCTTGCATGTATCACTGTCACTGTCTTCCCGTTCATCATCGATTTGCTCGAGCGGGCCCCAGTAACATCTCCATATGTCCTGTCTCATGCTAGTAGAGCCCAAGGCATCTGCTTGCTCCAGGAACATAAAGAGCCTCAATCCATTCCGGAATGAGGTCTATAATTGTTACTGGTATTTGGCATATATATATCAAATATATATATGTACCTTGCATGTACTTGATCCCAAAAGAAAAGTTCCCGATCCCAGCACTCAAGTGAACTCTGAATGTTGCCAAGTATAATGCTGGGGTCACAGCACTGCTGGGTGTGGTCTTTATTTCTTATTATTATTATTGATTTTTGGGCCACACTGGTGGTGCTCAGTGCTTACTTCTGGCTCTGTGTTTAGGGATTATTCCTGGATGTGCTCGGGCATATGGGATGCTGGATATTGAATCTGGGTCAGCCACATGCAAGGCAAATGCCCTCCATGTTATACTCATCGCTCTGCCCTCTGAGTGTGGTTTTAAAGGACAGAGAGTCCTTACATCTACAGAAGCTTCTGACGTCCATAAAAACAAAAACAGGGGCTGGAGCGATAGCCCAGAGGGTAGGGCGTTTGTCTTGCACGCCGCCCATGCTGGCCAGGGTTCAATCCTCGGCATCCCATATGGTCCCCCGAGCACCACCAGGAGTGATTCCCTGAGTGCAGAGCCAGGAGAAACCCCTGAGCATTGCCAGGTGTGACCCAAAAAAGAAAAAAAAAACCAACTGGGTATGGGGACCAGAGGGTAGCTTGGGCCTGGTAAAGTGCCTGTCCCACAGCCACGAGGCTGTAGGTTCTATCCCTCACACATGCCGAGTGTATAGCTTTCAGATCAGGAAAACCCGTATTTATCAACATAACACCTCGATCCAGGTGATTTTCCACAATGCTCCTACTGTTCCAGTTTCCGCAATATACATGCAAATAAACTTTCTGACCTGGGCCCAAGGAGAGGGTGTTTGACTGGCAAACAAGACTTTGCTCTCTTTCTGAGTGCTTTTTGTATATAGAGCCTGCAGCCTCCCTCGCCCCACACAGCTGGTTTGGGAAGGCATAGTCACAGCTATTAAAGTCATATGCACATACGGTCACCTGAGCCCCACCTGGCAGAACCCTGAGCACAGAGTACAGAGTAAGACCTATGCACTACTAGGTGTGGCCCAACTAACCTTCCTCCCCAAAATGCAGAAAAATTATTTTGCAGGGGTTAATCTAAGTCCCTAGGGGAAAACTTACATGTTTGGGGACTGGGAATGGGCAACTAGGCTTGAAATAGTTAGACCTTTTAACTTTAATAAGGCGTGGTTTCATATCAATATATTTTCAATATCAATAGCTATTTATCATCCTTATTAAAACAATAGTATAAGGAGATCCCCCTCCATTTTGTCAAGCCTGGTGGCCCCGCCCAGGAGCTGCCCTGGGGCCACCAGCCATAGCATGAAGAGCCTCACAAGAGGCTGGGGAAGCTGGAACTCGCCCCGGGCCCAGCTGACTATGGGGCCCCGGAAGGACAGATGGGTTTTGGGAGTGGGCCCATCACCTCTGGGGGTCCCGGAAGCAGCCGGATGAGACTCGCCCACCACACTAGCCACCATTTTCGCTGTCCGGACGCTGGGAAACTGCCTCACGACCAGATTAACAGAGCAAAACCAGTTCGAGCCCAGGTCGCGCGACCGCTTGCAGCCGCAGTGGTCCATTAAGTGGAAACAGTAATGTCTTTTAATGCACTGCATTCCATGATGTGCAGAAAAGTTTGGCAGGAGGGAGAGATAAAGAGGAGAGAAATGACATACAGAACCTGCCAAGTAGTTGAGATGTGGGGGGGGGGAGGGAGGTGGGGACATTGGTGATGGGAGATGGGTTTGGGTGGAGGGATGGGTGTTGGAACACTGTGGAACCAAAAACTCTACATGAGCATCTTTCAATTGTATGTCTAAAATGGTGTAATAAAATTTGGGGGAATAATAAAATAAAATAAAATGAAAAAAAAAGTTAAAAAAATAAAATAAAACAATAGTATAAGGAGAACTGCATGTCATATAGGGCTTAGGGGGTTCGGTGGATTACACAAAAAGTTAATTTACTCCCTAAGCAATCAAGCACATATAATTATCTGCTGTGGTGGCTAGATTTCAGAGTTCTGGGACTAACCGTGGGTGGAAAAAGAAAAGATTTGGTTGGGAGCTTTCAAATAATTACTCCATTAGAACTGGTTTATTAACTTTTGATATTAGATGAATATATTTAGGGTTTACTTGTTCCAGGAACAAATTATATTTAACCTTTTTGTATTCAAATGCCTATATGACTTTCAAAAAATTATTCTAGGCAACTGTGCTTTCCGAAGACTGCACTTCTTACAACCATTTCTGGAATGAATGCTCTTCGCAGGTTAAACAACTTATTTGCACATGATTTTTTTAAATGCCTAGCTGCAAAGCACTGGGTATCTGAAATGGATGGGAATTTTCACTTTCATTGTTTCCAGCTGGTTTCTTCCTTTTATTCCTCTAGCACGTTATGTTATATCAACGATCATCAGAGTCAGGGACATGTTTTATCTAGGGGTGCCACTAAATAAAATATCCCTCTGACTCAAAGTTTTCACACCTTGAAATAAATTATGTGGTCACCCTCATTAAAGTCACTTTAGGTTCTGGTATCTCCCTGCACAGACTGGGGTTCCCCTGTGGAGGAGAATCCTTCCCTCCCTCCCACAAAGGAGGGAGGGTTAGGTTAGGGTCACCTGAGCCTAACCTCCTTCCCTCCTTCCCTCCCTCCCTCCCTCCTACCTTCCTTCCCTCCCTCCCTCTTTCCCTCTTGCTTTTCTTCCCTCCCTCCCTTTTTCCCTCCCTCCCTCCCTCCCTCCCTCCCTCCCTCCCTTCCTTCCTTCCTTCCTTCCTTCCTTCCTTCCTTCCTTCCTTCCTTCCTTCCTTCCTTCCTTCCTTCCTTCCTTCCTTCTCTTCTTTCCTTCCTTCCTTCCTTCCTTCCTTCCTTCCTTCCTTCCTTCCTTCCTTCCTTCCTTCCTTCCTTCCTTCCTTCCTTCCTTCCTTCCTTCCTTCCTTCCTTCCTTCCTTCTCTTCCTTCCTTCTATCTTTTTTCCTGCTCAACACACCTTGGCAGGGCTCTGCAGGGCTCTGGGGATGCTATGGGGTGCCAGGAATATAACCAGGTCAGCATGCTAGAGAAGACATCTATCCAACGTACTCTCCTCCAGTCCTTATTTTAGTTTTTTTTCCTTTTTTTCACACCCAGCTATGCTCATGGGTCACTCCTGGTGGTGCTCAAGGGACAATATAGGATACCAGGGAGAGAACTCAGGTCAGATGCATGCAAGGCAAATGCCATACCTGCTGTACTATTGCTCTGGCCCCTTCTCATTTTAGTTTTTAATCATTCATTCATTCATTCATTCATTTTTGCTTTTTGGGTCACACCCGGCGATGCTCAGGTTACTCCTGGCTTTGCACTCAGGAATTACTCCTGGCAGTGCTCGGGGACCATATGGGATGCCGGGATCGAACCCGGTCAGCTGCGCACAAGGCAAACGCCCTACCCGCTGGACTATCGCTCCGCCCCTAAGCAAGATTTTTAAAAGGCGGAGTTGGAGAGAGATAAAGGGTAAGATACTTGCCTTGCATCACACCTGACCATAACTCAAATCCCACATAGCTACTTTGAGCATGGCCATGGGTCACTCCCGAGTACAGAGGCAGAAATAGCCACTGCAGCGCTGGATGTGATCCAAGCCCTCCTCTCCTCCCCTGCCCCTCCCTCTCCTCCCCCGCCAAAAGACTTAAAAAAGAAATCTATGGGGCTGGAGCTGCCGCAGACCGCTCAGTCGGTGTGAGCTCTAAGTCTCAGGGGTAACCAGCTGAGAAAGTCAGGAGAACAGGAACGTCGGTGCAATGGACAGACAGGCACAGACACAAGGGAGGTCAAATGCTGCTGCTGCCGTTTACTGAAGGCAAAACTTTTCTTTTTATGTTCAAGAAATGCACAGACACAAGATTACACCAGTTATTTTTTAGCAAAGGAGACATTTTTAACATCAAAAGGAGTTTATCGTGTCCACCACATATGACCACCTCTTGCCTGCTTGCCTGCACCTGTTTTTCAGACATGTTTTTTCTTTTTTTTTTTTTTTTTTGAGTCACACCCAGCAATGCTCAGGGGTTATTCCTGACTCTGCACTCAGAAATTATTCTTTTTTTTTTTTTTTTTTTTTTTGCTTTTTGGGTCACACCCAGCAATGCTCAGGGGTTTCTCCTGGCTCTGCACTCAGGAATTACTCCTGGCGGTGCTCTGGCGACCATATAGGATGCCGGGGATCGAACCTGGGCCAGCACAGGCCGGCCGCCTGCAAGGCAAACACCCTACCCTCTGGGCTATCACTCTGGCCCTCAGAAATTATTCTTGACAATATTCGGGGAACATATGGGATGCCGGGAATCAAACCGTGGTCAGCCTCATGCAAGACAAACGCGCTACCTGCTGTGCTATCACTCTAGCACCAAGCCTTATTATTTTATAAGGCAGAAGCAATTAGATTGTAGGAAAGCTAAGGGTGAGATGTGAAATATATAATCACTCTGGCTGCTAGAGAGGGAGCTGAGTTATCGAACAGGGAACTTACTGCCTGACGCCTGTGTGAGCTCTAACTACAGCGGGAACAGGAATTGGTGATCTCAGTGCTGTTCTTCTTCAGCGGCCAAGAGAACCCAAAGGAAAAGCAGATACGCTGCAATAAGAGCACAAACTTGTTCAAAAAAAAGATGGAAATGACCTAAGAAATATGTAAATGATGGCAAAATGCTATTCCAACCTGAGGAAATGTGAAAGGGAGCCTCTAGCGTTCCCTTCATTGCACCCTTTGGTTGCATTTAGCAAAACTCAAGAAAATAAATAATACAGCGAGTACTTCCACAGTGCACTGGTTAATAAGCAGGTGGCTTGGAGCTTGGAAAGCATAATGGAAATATATTTTATAGCCTGGAACCACCAAAAGGAAAATAACTGGTCCAGGAAATCTTTAAGATCAAAAAAGGTGAAGATGGAAAGATAGTACAGTGGATCAGGCCTTTGCTTTGCAGGTGTCTGACCCGTGTTCCATCCTCAGTATCCTATCTAGTCCCCAGAGCACTTCCAGGAATAATTCCTGAGTGCAGGGCCAGGAGTAACCCCTGAGCATCTCTGAGTGTGCCCCGAAATATAAAAACGTATTGAATAAGGACTAGAGAGTAAGGGGTAAAGTGCTCACCTTGCAAGCACTTGTCTGTTCCCCTACACGGTAAGGTCCCCTGAGCACTGGGGGGTACAGCTCCCCTGCACATCCCCCAATATAAAAGATTTTTATAAAAGATCAACCTATTGACAAAGAAATGCTTTGAGGGTCTGGGAGAGACTTAGACTTCTATTTGATATAGGGGCCAGAGCGGGAGGATTGCACACAGAATCTTATACGTGCAAGGCAAGTGCTGTACTGCTGGGCTGCATCTCAACCCTCAGATATAGCTTTGGAGCCATACCCTGCAGTGCTCAGGGATCACCTCTGGTGATGCTCACAGACCATACTTGGCAACAGGGAAGGAATTGGGATCAGCTGCATGCAAGGAAAGCGCCTTACGGCCTGTACCATCTCTCTGTACACATGCCTCTCTTTAGCATTTTAACAGATATTTTAGTATTCTAAGAAGCTGTGCCCTAGGGTGGGAAGCACGTTAGTCATGTGCCCTCAGAATACACGTTTGGAACAATGAGTTGCAGCTCACTTTCACCAGGATGGGAACCCCGTTTATCTGATTTGAAGCCTTTCTAGGGCTCGCTGTTCTCTCCCCAGTGACTAAACCCAGGAAGTGATGGGGAATCAGAACAGCGCTTGGGAAGCCAGGGATACTCTGGGTACAATGACTCTCATAGAAGAAAGTAGGGCTGGGGAGGACACATGCTCTTTCTGCTTCGATCCTGCAGCTACTCTGAACTCGTGTGCCCACACTGAGTAGCCCCTGCAGTCACACCAGTGGCCTGGTAGATGTGGTGTTTGATCAAGTAAAAATAACTAGCTATTTTTCTCTCAACACCTGGTGATGCTCAGGGGTTACTCCTGTATCTGCACTCAGGAATTACTCCTGCTGGTGCACAGGGGACCACATGGGATGCCAGGGATCAAGCCCAGGTTGGCCATGGGCAAGGCAAATGCCTTACCCACTACACTATCGATCTGACCTAGTTTACTCTTTTTTTAAATTTAAAAAAATTTTTTTTTTTTTTTTTTTGCTTTTTTGGGTCATACCTGGCAATGCCCAGGGGTAACCACTCCTGGCTCTTCACTCAGAAATTACTCCTGGCGGTGCTCAGGGGACCATATGGGATGCCGGGGATCGAACCCGGGTTGGTTGCGCAAGGCAAACACCTTACCTGCTGTGCTATCGCTCCGGCCCCTGACCTAGTTTACTCTTAAATGCAGCGGTAGTTTACAGTTTACTGTTTAACTCTACAGTTAGGGGCAGCCCTAGGTCCTACAGAGAGGAAGTGCCAGCCAACACCCCAGCCTTCCTTTCATCTTGGTTACAGCACAGCATCCTGATCTGTGAAAATTGCTTATTTAAAAGGGGCTTGGGCACCACTGATAAAGAAAATGGAAGCAAAGATAAACAAATTGGATTATATGAAACTGAAAAACTTCTGCAACTCAAAAGAAATGGTGACCAAGAGACAGCCCACAGAATGGGAAAGGATAGTCACCCAACGACCATCTGATATCCAGAATATATCAGACGCTGGTAGCACTTTACACGAAGAAAACAGCCAACCGCATCAAAAGATGAGGAGAAGGAGCCGGAGGCGATAGCACAGGGACTAGGGCATTTGCCTTGCACGCGGCCAACTCGGGTTCGATCCCTGGCATCCCATATGGTCCCCGAGCACCGCCAGGAGTAATTTCTGAGTACAGAGTTAGGAGAAATCCCTGAGCATTGCCAGGTGTGATCCAAAAAGAAAAAGAATAAAAAAAAGATGGGGAGAAGAAATGAACAGAAACTTCCAAAAAAGAAATTCGAATGGTCAAAAGTCACATGAAAAAGTGCTCTTCATCATTAATCATCAGTGAGATGCAAATCAAAACAATAATGAGGCATCATCTCACACCACAGAGACTGGCACACATCCAAAAGAGCAAGAGCAACCAGTGCTGGTGTGGATGCAGGGAGAAAGGGACTTTCATCCACTGTTGGTGTGAATGCTGACTGGTCCAGTCCTTTTTGGAAAACAATATGGACGTTCCTCCAAAAACTTGATGATGAGCTTCCATTTGACCCGGCAATACCACTCCTGGGAATATACCCCGGAGACCCAAAAACACACAGCAGAAAAATTGTCTGCACTTCTATATTCATCGCAGCACTATTCTCAATAACCAGAATGTGGAAACAACCTGAATACCCAAGAACAGAAGACTGACTAAAGAAACTATGGTACATCTACACAATGGAATACTATGCAGCTGTCAGAAAAAACGAAGTCATGAAATTTACCTGCAAATGAATGAACATGCTGAGTGAAATTAGTCAGAAGGAAAAGGACAGATATAGAATGACTGCATTCATTAATGGGATATAAATATATACCAGTGTTCTACTAATTGTGGGAAATGGTAACACCAGATTGACATGATAAACCTAAATGTCTGTAGGGCAAGCCACAATGTGTAAGAGAGTGAGGAAGGGAGAGAGAGAGAGAGAGAGAGAGAGAGAGAGAGAGAGAGAGAGAAAAGGAAAAGTGCCTGCTATAGAGGCAGATGGGGGGGAGGTAGGAGGGAGTTTGGGGACATTGGTGGTGGGAAATGGGCACTGGTGGAGGGAGGGGGCTGGAACACTGTATGACTGAAACCCAATCATGAACATCTTTGTAATTGTATATCTCACAGTAATATAATAAAAATATTTAAAACAAATAAATAAATAAAATAAAAGGGTATTGGGTCACTCCAGTGGTAATCAGTGGCTATCCTTGGTTCTGTGCTCTGGGATCCCTCCTGGCATTGCTTGAGGTACCATATGGAGAAATAGGGATAGAACCAGGCTTGACTGTGTGCAAGGCAAGTGCTTTAACCCCTGTGCAATCTCTCCAGCCCTGAAACCACATAAATATTGATCATGTATCCTTCATGTATGACATTTTATAGTCAACTACAAAGTTGATAACCATACATGTTAAGGATTTAATTTTTATTTGTTTCAAAATTGTTTGAGGGAGGGGCTGGAGAGATAGTACAGTGAGTGGGGCAATTGCCTTGCACATGGCGGACCTGGGTTCGATCCCTAGCACCCCATATGATCTCCTAAGTACTCCAGGAGTGACCCCTGAGCACAGAACTAGGAATAAGCCCTGAGCACCACCAAGTGTGACCTAAATTTAAAGAAAATTATTTGGGGTGGGTGGGGGCTCCCAAGCAGAGTTAGGGGTTCTGGAGCCACTCCCAGCGATACTCATCCACTAAGCCTGATAGTTCAATGCTCAGGATTAGTGATTTATTGTTGCTGCTCTGAGGTGACCAGGGCCCCAGCTGGTGGGGGTGGGGGTGGGAGGCAGCGTGTGGTGCTGGACATCCAGCTGGAGACTTGCACCCACTGGCACACACCCCAGGTCCCTGAGATCCGCCCGTATCCAATCTCCTTATTATACTCATAGTCAATTTTACAAAATGGGAATGACAAAGCAATCAAGAGCATCCTTTGAAATACCTCACCAGTCTAAATACCCTCAACAAAATACTTGAATGCATGTAATACTTTTACCTGACATGGGGAAAAATATCTTCTAAAGTCTTCTTCTATTCTGTTTTGCAAATCAACTGACAATTTTCTCCCAATAGGTCCTGGCACTTTGTTATTTTAAATTTTTTTTAATTTTTTTGCTTTTTTGGGTCACACCCAGCAATGCTCAGGGTTTTTCCTGGCTCTGTACTCAGGAATTACTCCTGGCGGTGCTCGGGGGGACCATATGGGAATCGAACCCTGGCGGCATGGGCCGGCCGCTTGCAAGGCAAATGCCCTACCCGCTGGGCTATCGCTCCGGCCCCTCCTGGCACTTTAATGTAATGATACTAGTCAAAGCCTGTCAAACACAATTAATGACATAAATGTGTTCCAAAGAGCTGGAAAAATGTATGCCTTTCTACCCAAAATCTCTGTCATTTGGAAGATTTTCCAAGTTACACCTGCTTCACTAATATCCCCTCACCTTTTTAGAAGGAAGCTTCGGTCATTTAAACATTATGTCAAATTCTCCCTCATTTGTGCATTTTCAAAAAGGAAAAAATACCCCATAAATCCTTATTTGAAGTCAAGAAAGGCATCCGCTGAGCCATTCTGCAGGTGAATTTAAAGCCTGAACCAGTCAAGATGATTCTATTCTTGAGCTCATTGTAGAACTCATCAGGTACCAGCAGGAAAGCATACCCTACAGCATTACACCAGATAACTGGACAATGTCCACTGGCCACTGGCTGAGCGTTGGGGGCTGCTCCTAAGACTTCCGGCTCCGGTTGCTTCACAATGCAGAGGTCAGAGCCAGAACAAGCGTCTGGTCATAGGCCAGCTTCTGATTTGTGCTGGGAGATAAAACTGGAGATAAAACTGGGAGATAAAACGGATGCATATCAGGGAATCAAGCTGGTTACCACTTGTGCAGAAGCAGGCT
>JAJIBD010016734.1:0-20963 GCA_021461705.1 Cryptotis parvus | reverse complement strand
CTTGAGGCCTTTTTTCAAATTTTGGTTTTAAACCTGACAATCCTCAGGACTTACTCCGAGCTCTGTGCTCAAGGACTGCTCCTGACAGGACTCAGCAGTCATCTGGGACACTGGGGATAGAACCTGGGTCAACGCCTGAAGGCAAAGTCCTACCCACTGTTTATCTCTCCAGTCCCTACTTTTAAAAAGAACTACGGAATGGGGCCAGAGCAACAGCATAGCACGTGAGGGCGTTTGCCTTGCATGCGGCCAACCCAGTTCGATCCCCAGCATCCCATATGGTCCCCCACGCACTGCCAGGAATAATTCCTGAGTGAAGAGCCAAAGCAACCCCTGAGCATCGCCAGGTATGACCCCAAAAAAAAAAAAAAAAAGCATGGAATAAGTCAACACTTGGGTGGGGGGGTCCCCCCCAAAAGGTGTTCAGGGTCTAGAGCCCCGCTCCACGGGTGAATCTCAGTCCTCCGAGCCCTTGGTTCAGCCTGAGGGTGCTGAGGATCACCCAGGAGACCCACAGAAGTGCTCAGGTACTCCAGGGCTGACCCTCATATTATCTGAGAGATCATGTGGTGTGGGAAGTAAGCCTGGGTCTGCTGCATGCGAGTAAGCACCTGTTAGCCCCTATACTATCTCTGATGGCACAAATCAACTTTTTAGAACAATTTTATCAGTACTGGGCCAGTGATAGTACAGCAGGGGAGGGCATTTGCTTTGCACTGGGCCAACCAGGTTCAGTCCCCAGCATCCCATATGGTCCCGAGCACCACCGGAGTGATTCCTGAGTGCAGAGCCAGGAGTAACCTCTGAGCATCACCGGGTGTGACCCAAAAGCAGCTATGGGATAAGCTATGGATAAGCAACTCCACTGGTATTGAGCTAGAGCGATAGTGCAGCAGGTAGTGCATTTGCCTGGCACACAGCCAACCTGGTTTGACCCCCAGCACCCCACATGGTCCCCTGAGCCCACCAAGAGTAATCACTGAGAGCAAGCGAGTAAAGCCCTGAGCACCATCAGGACTCAGGTGGAAAAAAAACAAAACAAAATTTTCAGGGGCCAGAGTGACAGCACAGCGGGTAGAGCACTTGCCTTGTGCGCAGCTGACCCGGGATCAATCCCCGGCATCCGCCAGCACCGCCAGGAGTAAATCCTGAGTGCAGAGCCAGTAACCCCTGAGCATTGCTGGGTGTGACCCCAAAAGCAAGCAAGTAGATAGACAGACAGATAGATAGATATGAATAAAGAAATAAGGAATCTTGGAGCCGGGGGCGATAGCCCAGCGGGTATGGTCCCCGAGCACCGCCATGAGTTATTCCTGAGTGCAGAGCCAGGAGTAGCCCCTGAGCATTGCCAGGTGTGACCAAAAAAGGCAAAAATAATAATAATAATAATAATAATGGAATCTCTGAAGAGTTTTTTTTTGTTTGTTTAATTACTGGTAGCTGGAAAACCATTGGCTTGATCACAAGGCCACAAACAACCCTTCGGGGACTAATTTGTTTATTCAGTAAAATGCAAGCAAATGAGGAAAGCATAACAAGTCACACTACCTGCCACCGGAAAGGCAGGAGGCTGGAGGAGACGTCCTCTAAATTAGCCGACTCCCCACTGACAAACCAGCAACCTAGAGATGCTGTCTTAATTCAGTCGTTAGCAGCATGGAACTGTTACATCAACAAATCTTTACTCAGCAAATCTTTATTCAGGTGCTCTATGTGGGCACCTACCTGCTACTAACTCCAGTATATTCAAATCTATGATATTAAAATGACAGTTTAGGGTGGGGCCATAGCTTATTCAAAAATCACTTGCTTTGTGTGTGAGACTCTGGGTCCCTTTCCTGGCTCCATCAAAAAAAAAAATTAAAATTATATTTTAGCTTCTGTTAATGGTAGATGAGCTTTTTTTTTTGGGGGGGCGTGGTTGGGGTCACACCTAGTGGTGCTCAGGGGTTACTCCTGGAATCCTGGATACTCAGGAATCACTCCTGGCAGGCTCATGAGACATCTGGGATGCTGGGGATGGAAGCCAGGTTGGCGCATATAAGGCAAGCACCTACCTGTTGTACTGCCGCTCTGGCATATTAGCTTTGTAATCACAAAGCACAGGTCACCTGGGTCTCTCAAGTTGAACATCTACCTGGAGTTCTGTTGCAGAAACGGACAAAGATCATTTGCCGGCAAAATCGCTGCTTGGCAAGGAAATATACCCGCTTGCACAAGGAAAAGTCAAATGGCTCCGGAGGAGAAACATACCAGAGAAGCAAACCTACTCAGAATGAGTCCCATTCAAACAACCCCTGTAAGGTCTGCTCCTGTTATTTACCAAATGAAAGTAAATTTACTTTACAAGCAGTTAGGGAATTCTTTATTTAATACCATCCTAATATAAAAGTTCACATAACTGCTTCTTTCCCACCATGATACTGAGCTTTATGACAACTTAGAAACAGGAACTACAAGAAGGCAAACATAATGCCTTGGAGAGCAAGAAACATTTACACAGTCCGACTGTTAAAAATAGTCCGACATTCAAGCAGTGAATACAGTTTGGACGTCAGCATACACAGCGTGCGAGCCCTCAGGGAGCCGAGGAACCTTTAGACTCTTCTTCTGGTGCCCGTAGTGGCTGCTCCTGTGGGCCTTCTGTCAGAGGCTGGTTTGGTTCTGATGGTTCCGACACGGGCTGGGTCTTAATGCTCCCCTGTTCGTGCTTCCAGGAAACAGGACCACCTCCCTGTAAGTTTAAAAGACCAGACATAAATCCATCTTACAGATGTTAGGGTTTTCACTCAATTCACTGGCCAAAGTCAGTAAGACTAGACACATTCCAGTACCATCAAAAAATAAAATATTAATCTCTCCAATATTTTATAATTCAGAGAAGCTGCCATGTAAACGCATCCGTGGGCCCAGCTTGACAGATTCGTGATGAAATCTCAGAAAAGATGCAAGCCAACCCACCAAAGTTCACAGGTACACCAGTCTCCGGCTGGCAACTCAGGGTGCCCTCAGGAGGTGGGCAGGCTGAGTCTCAGTTCTGGGGAAGCCCAGCCAGACTCACCCACTCCCACCGCTGCCACATGCCAACAACCCGACTCCACTGCTTCTCGACTAATCTCTGCAGTCACCAGACTGACAAGAATTCTAGGTACACCGGTTTTCAGGCTGAGAACTCTGGGGCCTTCTCCAGTGGAGGCAGGAGCCCCCCAAGCCCCCTACTGCAGGGAGCCCGGCAGCCACACCCGTGTCGCACACCGGCACCACGTAAACTCATCAGCTCAGTTCTGCAGATCCTGGCGTCCCTGCAGCCTCCAAACCCCACCATACCAAAAGCCCAGCAGAGGCACAGCAGAGCCTAGAAGCCCACTAAGCTCAACAGTTGTCTTTCACCAAAGTATTCTTCTGAAAATTCCATGAGCCATTTAATTATAACAAGTAATATGAAGTAAGTTATTTTGTGCCTGCTAAAGGGAGGGGCAGATTTGGGGGAAGGTTGAAAGGGAACGTCACTCTGGTGGTGAGATTTGTGTTGGAACATGGAGTGCCTGTTTCAACCATATTATGAGGCCAGGGCGACACTACAGTGGGTGGGGCATTTGCCTTGCAGGCAGCAGACCCAGGTTCAACGCCCAGTACCTATATGTTCCCTCAAGAACCACCAGGAGTGGTCCTTGAGCACCAGGAGTAAGCCCTGAGCACTTCCAGGTACGGCCGAGAAATCAAAGAACAAAACAAAAAGCCTCTATTATAAACAACTTTGTAAACAACAACGTTTAAATAAAAGTGAAAAAGTAAACTTAAAAAAACTAATTTTGGGACCAGAATAATAGCAGAACAGGTAGGGCATTTGCCTTGCACCCGGTCTATCCGGGGTCAATCTCTGGCATCCAATATGACCCCCGAGCACCACCAGGGAGTAAATCCTGAGTGCAGAGGCAGGAATAACCCCTGAGCATAGCCAGGTGTGACCCAAAAAGGGGGAAAAAACCTTTTAATTTTATTACTGAAAAAATATAGTTATAATTTAAAAAATGATTAAGGGCCGGAGGCGATAGCCCAGCGGGTAGGGCATTTGCCTTGCACGCGCCGGCCCATGCCGCCCGGTTCGATCCCGGCATCCCATATGGTCCCCGAGCATCGCCAGGAGTTAAGTCCTGAGCGCAGAGCCAGGAGAAACCCTGAGCATTGCCTGGTGTGACCCAAAAAGCAAAAAAAAAATAATAATAATAATAATAATATAATAATTAAATTTAAAAAATGATTAAGACTCTATAGAAGAACCATGATTTTTATTTTAATTTTTGTTTTAGTCACACCTGGCTATGCTTAGGAGTTATTCCTGATTCTTTACTCAGGAATTACTTCCTGTGGTGCTTGAAGGAACCATATGGGATGTTAGGGATCGAACCCAGGTTGGCCACAAGCAAGGCAAATGCCTTTCCCACTGGTTCCAGCCCCTACAGAATCACAGTTTCAAAAGTCCAAATGGTGACTCAGTTGTTCTGAGTAGCAGTCTAAGTTATCATAAAATCCCAGCATACCTAAGAGTATTCAACCCGGAGTTCAGGAACGAGCCAAGGAGGGAGAAACAAGCCTTTCTCTCACTTCTGACAAATAGACAATTCACTCTAACAACCACTTTAATAACATACTTGGGGCCGTAGCGATAGCACAGCGGGGATGAAATTTCAGAAGGAGATTTTTGCCTTACACACAGCCGGCCCAGGTTTGATCCCCGGCATCCCATGGTCCACTGAGCAATGCCAGGAGTAACCCCTGAGCATTGCCAGGTGTGGCCCAAAAAATCAAAATAAATAAACCATACTCACCGGCCTTGCTTCTCCTACTCGTCTTAAAATGAGACCTTCTGCTAACAAAGCTTTTCCTGTTTCCACAAACAACTGCTCTTCATCTGTTTCTCCGTGTTTCTGTAGCTCAATGTACTTCTCCACAAATCTGGAATTCGAACAGTCACTCTTAGGTGTGAATACCCAGTTATCCACACCTCCTGCTATATAGCTTTAAGCATTTCCTTAGCAAGCCTTCCTGCAGAGGCAGAGACACGGTACAGGGTTAAGGCATTTGCCTTCCATGTGGCCCCTGGTTCAGTGCCAGGTACTGTATTACGCCCCAGCAGCCCCGCGAGTGATCTTTGAGCACAGAGTCAGGAGTAGCCCCTGAGTACTGCTGGGTGTGGTTCAAACCTCCACCCTACCGCCCAAAAAATTGTGCCTTTCTGCAAAAGCATCTCTCTACTCAAGTGGAGTTTAACAAAACCCAAAACTGATGACTAAATCCTTAAGAAAAATATAATTAACCAACTTAGGACTTGCAAAGTTGCTTACCGTTGGCAGGAAGACTTGAAATTTGGATTAAACATATCGAGAGCTTTTTGACTAGATCCATAGGTTGAGTAAAACTTCCTAGAAAATACAAGCACCGTAAATCAATCAGCAGTCCAAGTTCATGGGCAAGAGTGAATGGCATGTGGAGGCCAGCGCAACAGACAGCAGGCGGGCACTTGTCCTGCACGCAGCTAACCCAGGGCTGGATCCCTAGCACTGCAAACGGTAGTCGAGGCTGCCAGAAGTAACTCCGGAGAGCAGAGCATGAGTAAGGCCTGAGCCCTGCCTGGTGTGGCCCAGATCTCCCCCGCATCCCCAAATTAAGCGACAATGGGCAACTTGGAAGTCGCTGACTGGTTACAAGGATGAAATGACAGTGCCACACCCGTGAGAGTGAAATGCTGGATATTCTCTAATGGCAACGGGAAGATAAGCTGGAGTGAAAATAGGGACCTCCACTGAATTAAAAGGCTCTTACATAACAAGTCAGCTCAAAAATAAGCACAAAAAATTACCTATGCAAGGGGCCGGAGCGATAGCCCAGCGGGTAGGGCGTTTGCCTTGCATGCGGCCGGCCCATGCAGGCCTGGGTTTGATCCCTGGCATCCCATATGGTCCCACGGGCACCGCCAGGAGTAATTCCTGAGTGCAGAGCCAGGAGTAACCCCTGAGCAACACCGGAGTGTGACCCAAAAAAGAAAAAAAAAAAAAAAAAATACCTATGTACTTACATCTGACAAGGGGTTGGCACCCAGAACACATACCGAACTCATCCAATAGCAAGGTCAGGAAAAGGGCAAAAAAATGAAACAGATACCTCTCCAGAGACCTACAGATTGGCTCGCAGATGTAGGAATAAACGGTCTATCTAGCTGAGTGTTAAGAAAAACATGACAGCTGGAGTGATAGCACAGCGGGTAGGGCATTAGCCTTGCATATGGCTGATTCAAGTTTGATCCCTGGAATCCCATATGGTCCCCAAGCACCACCAGGAGTAACCCCTGAGCATTGCCGGTATGACCCAAAAAAGCAAAAAAAAGAAAAGAAAAGAAAAGAAAAAGAAAAACATGACATAATGCAGTGAGACATCATCTCACACTACCAAAAGGGTCCAGATCAAGGCCAGAGCCAGGACTACCCCTGAGCGTCAACGAGTGTGACCTCCCCCAAAAGGGGGTCCATGGGGCGGAGCGATAGCCCAGCGGGTAGGGCGTTTGCCTTTGCACGCGGCCGGCCTATGCCAGCCTGGGTTCGATCCCCGGCATCCCATATGGTCCCCCGAGCACCACCAGGAGTAATTCCTGAGTGCAGAGCCAGGAGAAACCCCTGAGCATTGCTGGGTGTGAACCCCCAAAAAAAAAAAGGCAAAAAAAAAAAGGGGGACCAAATCTAAAATCAATGTGGTGGGCCAGAGCAACAGTACAACAGGTTAGGTGTTTGCCTTGCACTCAACCAATCCAAGTTCAAGCCCTGGCACCCATCCCCCACCCCTGCCAAAAAAGGAAAGAAAATCAATGTGGGAGTAGAGCACAAGCAAATCCTGGGTCGCACAGTCACACACACACACACACACACACACACACACACACACACACACACACACTACACACACACACACACTACCCAGCACTCCCCCTCCTTGGTGTTGATGGAAACACCCACCGGAAGGTTCTGCACACCCGTGTTCACGGCCACAGTATTCACACAGCCAAAACATGGCCTCACCCCCCATGCCTCTCAGCCGTTACCCACAGGCTGTACAAGCTGCAACCGCAAGAATGAAATGGGCGGGGCCAGGCGCCGCGATAGCACAGAGGGTGAGGAGTTTGCCTTGTACACGACCAACTAGGGCTCAGTCCCCCGCACCCCACATGGTCCCCTCGAGCACCGCCAGGAGCAATTCCTGAGTGCGGAGCCAAGAGGAACCGCTGAGCATTGCCAGGTGTGACCCCAAAAGTGAAAAAAAAAAATAAAAAATGAGATCAAAAGTTTCAGCTGGGGGCCGGAGGCGATAGCCCAGCAGGTAGGGCTTGCCTTGCACACGGCTGGCCCGCCGGCCCGGGTTCGATCCCCGGCATCCCATATGGTCCCCCGAGCACCGCCAGGAGTGATTCCCTGAGTGCAGAGCCAGGAGAAACCCCTGAGCATTGCCGGGTGTGACCCAAAAAAGCAAAAAAAAAAAAAAAATCAATCAAAAGTTTCTAGCTGGGAGCAGTCCCCAAGCAGCCACGGACAAGGCTCTCCCAAATATACAAAAACAATATTGAGCAGGAAAGAAGGCTCAAAGAAGGCAGGCTTGCTTCGGTCCCGGTGTGAGCCCCGTTTAGTCCCCAGCAAAAAGAGGTGTTCCTCCTCCCGCAGGGCCACTCCTAATCGCGGGCAGCGACTGGCCAGCCAGCTGGATTGTCTGCAGAAACCTGCTGGAGGGGGCCGGAGCTATAGCGCGGCGGGTGGGCACTTGCCCTGCGCACGGTTGACCATGGTTAGGGCCCGGCATCCCATACGTCCCGAGTGATCTGATAGAAACAACCCAGAAATCTGCAGCACGGTGAGAGGGCGATGGGCCTTGGCGTCTGGGGACGGGTTACACTGGCTCAGAGCTACTCCGACATCTTACAGCACTGTAAGCCAAGGAGAAATGGCTTTTGGAGGGGGGGGTCGGGAGGATGCGCCCTAGGGACGGCGTCAGCACTGGAGGGAGGGCCCGGCACTCACGCTCGGATCCGATCCTCCTGGTAGAAGATTTCTGCCACCTGGGCCTTGGCTTTGCCATACCGCAGGGCGGGTCTGCTGAAGACCGGCTCTCTCAGTGGCGGGAAGGCTTCGTATATGTCGAACCAAAGGGGCTTCTCCTTCAAGACCCCCGCGCGAATCAGGTCCCGCGTCCTTAAGGGGAAGGGGAGAGAAAAGGAAGGGGGTGGGGGTCAGTTACGGCCACGAGTCTAAACCGCGTGCAGCACGCGGCTGGGAGCGGGAAGGGAGCGGGCTTGGGGTCTCACCTGGGGGCCGGAGAGGTCAGACAGCAAGCTGCGGGGGCACAGCCCGCCACCACCCGCCGGGCCCGCCTCCACCGAGGCCAATCCCCGCAGGCCCACGGCCTCCTCGCGTCCTCGCAGCCCGCAGTGAGCGAGACGAGGCGCAAGCGCACCCCTGCCAGGGGCCGACGCGCAAAGGCGCGGACCCCCCACTCTTCAGAGGCAAGGCAGTGCCGCCCAGGGCCCCTGCACCCCCAGGGAAGCGCCGGAGCCGCACCCCGCACCCCCGGGGGAGGGGAGTCGCCCCCAGCGCCCCCAGGCCCCGGGGAACGTACCGCGAGAATATACTGCCCACGGTCTCCAGCCGGCTCCCGGCCATGACGCGCGGCGAGTCCGCGGCGGCCGGAAGCGGAAGTGGCTGCGGCCGGAAGCGGGGCGAGTCGCGCCAGACAGAAGCAAAGGATGGGCCGAGCCGGCGCCGGCGCCGCTCAGGCAGGAGCAATCGATCGCGGAGCAGCAGGGCGGGAGGAGCCCGAGAGGGGCAGAAGTCTGTACGGGGGCGGGATGTCTTTGGGTGGTGGGTTTTGTTTGTTTGTTCGTTTGCTTGCTTGCTTGCTTGCTTGCTTGCTTGCTTGCTTGCTTGCTTGCTTGTTCTTTTTCTGGTCGGACAAAGCCAACTCTGAGAGACAGCTTGAGAGACAGTGCAGTGGGGACGGCGCTTGACTTGCATGTCCCGACCCGGGTTCCATCCCGAGCATCCCTTAGGGTCCCCTGAGCATCGCTGGGTGTCAGCAAGAAAAAAGAAAGGGAAGAAAGTAAACGCTAACTCCTCCCGAGAAGACGGGGTGCAGGAGGGGAGCCTGGGCAGGGGCAGGAGGCGCCCGAGCTCAGCCCTGCCTCGACCTCCCGCTGCTGCGGCGAAGAGCGCGGAGGGTTTCCCGGCCCGCGCCTCCCAGCAGCTGCAGCAGTGACAGTGTCCGGAACAAGCAAACTCCGAGAACGCAGTGGGGAAAACACCCGGGGAAGTCACCCCCGTGCTGCCGTCTCCTTTGTTTTTGCGGTGATTTGCTCCGTGGCGGGGGTCGCGGCGCCCTCCGGCCCTGCAGCCCCGGCCCTGGGTTACGGTTAGCCCCAAAGATCTTACTTCCGGCATGGCCTCTTTAGCCTAGGGCCAGGAAAGCTCAATTTCAGGAGGAAATTGGCAAGGGTCGTCCTTGCAACGATGTTTGTGGAGGCGAGGGATTATTAATCCACTGGGAATGTGTGCTCACATGGTCCATGGAGTCCTGTGCAGTTCTAAAATGAGTCAGAACTGTATTATTTACCTAGAGACTGAACTTGTAAAGAGTTTGTGTTCCCGAGTGCACTTACACATCCAGTAGAATCACCTACACGTTTAGTTCCCAGGAGCCTTGGCTTTGTCGGCAAGAAAGAGCCAGCAGCCATCCCCCAAAACACACAGATACACACACACACACACACACACACACACACACACACACGACTCTCAGGAGCTCGGCAGGAGGAAGGAATGGGCGAGTGAGCAAGTTGATCATCTCCTGAACCCACACACCTGCTCACAGGGTGGCGCTTATCCTCCCTTTGTGTAAGAGAAAGTGAGGCCCCAGGGAGTTAAGTCACTTGTCTGATAAACTACGGACATGCCGTGCGCTGTCCAGCCCAGCCTCCTTAGCCTGCATAAAGCTGGTGTGGAAAGAGGACAGGGACAACGGGAGACGCAGGGTTGCTTCACCTCTGCTCCGGGACTCTCGGACAGGAAAGGGCCACTGGGGTCAGAGCCATAGCACAGCGGGTGGGGGAGCTTGCTTGGCTTGCAGCCAACTGGGATTTGATCCCCAGCATCCCATATGGTCCCTGGGCCCTGCCAGGAGTAATTCCAGGGGTAATCCTTGAGCAGCGCCAGATGTGACCCCCTCCAAAAAATGGTCAGGGGCAGGCAACTCAGAGGCTAGGCCAGGTGTGGCCGTGTCTCTCATTGCTGTAGACCACAAAGCTGTGAAGAATGCAACCCCCCCAGTTAAATATAGTCCTCACAGGCCTACAAGTTTCTAATTCTGTCCAAGGCAGAGCTGCTGCCAGCCCAGACCACAGAGCCCTCTCTCTCCCACTCCAGCGTGCCCCGCACTCCCATCCTTTTAAGAAGGGCCTGGGTCTTCAGGGTGGGGAGAACCAGGCCCCAAACAGCTCCACCAGGCAGGTAATCTTTGTAGTTCTTGCCTGGAAGTCTCTTCAGAGTCTCTGGGTTTTCCTTTTAAAGTATTTAATGTGACTATAACCAGGCTGGAGTGATAGCACAGCGGGTAGGGCATTTGCCTTGCACACAGCCAACCTGAGTCCATCTCTGGCATCCCATATGGTCCCCTGAGCACTGCCAGGAGTAATTCCTGAGTGCAGAGCCAGGAGTAGCCCTTGAGCACTGGTGAGTGTGACCCAAAAAACAAAAAGAAAGAAAAAGAAAAATGACTGTGACCAAGAGTGGGGGCAACCAGAGAGGCGTGGGAGCAAGAATGAGCAGACCCCCCCCCCCAGCTGCATCCAGCGGGGCTGGGGAACGAAGCTGCTGGAACAGCACATGGACATATGGGACAAGCTTTGGGGCCATACACACACCCGGCCGGGCACAGGATCACCTCATTGGGTCTTCAGCTGCTGAGGCATAGTAACACCCCAACAGTCTCAGGGCACAGGAGACAGGGCCAGGGGAGACCGCGCTGTCCACTCCAAGTCTCGTTCAAGCCCTGCAATGTACTGCCCATAAGGCACTGACACTCACATCGCCTCTGGCAAGTGCCTGACTTTCCCCCCATCTGGCAAAGCCTGGGTGATACTGTTTGTGCGACTCGCCGCCAGAGTGACCATGATTGTTCCTGCAAGCACCCTCGCCACCTGGCCCCCTGGGCTGGGAAGGCTCCCTCTGCCTGTCCTCACGCAGCCTTCTCTCTGCTGAGACAAGTTGTACTGGCTCTCAGACCAGCCTGCTGCCTCCTCCTCAGGGAATTAGCTCTTGAAAGACTATTTCCAGGCCATACGCCCAGTTACTGGGGCTTCCGCGCATGCATTTGAGCATGCATTGACCATCCAAGCAATCCAACGGGTAAGTGCTTGGCTGGGAAGTTTCCATTGACTCATGGGGGGCCAACAACCCCAGCAGTTCTCTGTACCCCTGCTCCCAGGGGATCACCAAGGGGGGAGGGGAGAGAGAGAGAGAGAGAGAGAGAGAGAGAGAGAGAGAGAGAGAGAGGTGTCAGTGCAATGGAGCAGCTGTCCTCTTCTTTGGTCCAGTGTCGTGGGTCCCCTTTCCTGGCCCAACGCTTGGTCTGCTCAGGTCCAATGACAGCAAACCCTGTGTGACTAGCCGGGGGCCGAGGCCATCCCTTGTGGCTTCCCACATGCTACCTGCGTCTCTGTAAGCAGGATCCTGTTTCCACGCGTGCTCAGGGCTTCATGGGACAAAATGAGGAAGAGCAACTCCAGTGTGGGGCCGCTTTGGGAAGTGAGAACCACCCAGCCCCTGGAGGAGTCGCTCCCAGGGCTACTGGCCTGTGGCAGGGGCCAGCATGAGGGAGCGAAGTCACTTTCTGTTGGGCTTGGGGGCCACCCCTGTGGTGCTAGGATTACTCCTGCCTCTGTGCTCAGGTGACCCTATGTATAAATCGCTGCATTATCATTCTGACTTTTTTTTGTTTTGTTTTGTTTTTTTTTGGGTCACAGCCCGGATCATCGACACCCACCCTGCAGCAGTTTTTTTTTTTTCAATCCGGCCCAGGTATGCTGAACCAGAGACTCTCAGACATGGGGCAGAGCTGCTACTTGCTTTCCCTGGGCCCAGCTGCTCGTGGAGGCGCCCTGGAGGCATGGCGGGTTCTAGCCCTGGCCTGCCACCCCAGCAGAGCCTCACAACAAGCCAGAAGACCCCCACTCCATGGGGCCGCCATTTTCCACATCTGGACTTACCTCTCGTCACAACTCCACCCAGCAGACCAGACTATCACAGCCCGGTTCAGCGGCCGCAAGAGGCTGCACGGTTCATCAATAAATGCTTTATTTAGAGGTGACTACAAGAGTATGTCACCCGCACAGCAAGCCTGGCAAGCTGCTCGTGTCATATCTGATATGCCAAATACCAGTTAACATTTATATTAGGTCATTCCCATGACCTAATATAATGGTTTGAGGCTCTTTATGTTCCTGGAGCAAGCAGATGCCCTTGGGTTCTACTAGCATGAGACAGGACATATGGAGATGTTACTGGTGCCCGCTCTAGCAAATAAATGATGAACGGGAAGATAGTGATAGTGATAGTGATAGTGGGTCACACCTGGCAATGCTCAGGGACTTCTTCTGGCTCTGCACTCAGGAATTACTCCCAGCGGTGCTAGGAGAACCATATGGGATGACGGGATTGAACCCGGGCAAGCATGGGGCGGCCGCATGCAAGGCAAACGCCCCACCCGCTGGGCTATTGCTCCGCCCCCAATTCTGACTTTTTAAAAGAAGAAAGTGGGAGAGCAGAGAGATATCACAGGGCACTCCTCTTGCATGCAGCCAACTCCAGTTTGATCCTCGCACCACATATGGTCTCCTGAGCACAGCGAAAAATGATCCCTGAGCACAGAGGCAGGAGAAAGCCCCGGAGCACAGCTGGGTGAGGTCCAAACCCAAGCAGACACAAATTTAAGGGGAAAAGCAGGGCCTCATGAGATGGCGCGAGCGGCTGGAGCATGTGCTTTCCATGCAGGGTTCAGCCCCAACACGGCACAGCACTCAGGAGCACTCTCCACACCACCACTGAGAAACAGAACGGGAAAACAATACCGGATGCGGCACAGAGGGCCAGGAGGACGATGAACGAGAAGTCTGGGGAAGAGCCCGGTCCCTTCCCCAGCCCCACACACTCTCAGCCCGAACCTCCCCACCCTCTGCTTATCTCTGCCCTCTGCGTCTGCCTGACCTGGCTTCTTTAAGGGCAGGACTGAGATTTATCTCTGCTTCCCCTCACCCAGCCTGGTGCTTGGTCCCCAGCTGGCCCTTAGCTTTGGGGCCAGAGAGAGGAAGAACGAATGAAACGAAGTCACAGTGACTCAACACAGGAGCCTACCTCGGCCAGCCAGCCGCGCCCACACCCCGCTTCCCCTGACATGAAAGGAAGCTGGGGGAGTGATAGCACAGCAGGTAGGGCATTTGCTTTGCCTGTGGCTGACCCGGGTTCGATCTCCAGCATCCCATATCCCCCCACCCCGCAAGACTCCCAGGAGTAAGTCCTGAGCAAAGAGCCAGGAGTAACCCCTGAGTATTGCCGGGATGACCCAAAAGGCAAAGCAAAACAAAATATAAATAAATAAAGGAAGCTGTGGGTGAGAGAGAAGACCCCGACTCTGCACCCTTCACCACTCAGGGTGTCCTGCCACCCCTGGACACGCTGCCTCTCAACCAGACGGGTCCCTCTCACACATGCAGGACCTCAGCTTTGTCATCCAAAAGGGGGCAAGTGTCGCAACAGACTTGTAAGGAGATGGAGGGTTAGCACCTGGGGGCTTTAAGTGGTGCAGGTGCATGGTAACAGCTCAATAATGCGAGTGATGCAGATAACTAATGTCCTACAATTGAATCAAACCTAACAATTTGCAAGACAGTTTTCCTAGGGTTGCCCATTCATTTCCTTAGCAATTGACAGCCTTGCCCCAAGGAGAATTCAGTTGGGGCAGAGAAGAGTAAAGCCTGTTCTGTCTGCACCTGCTCTGGAGGTCTCTCCCCCTGTGACTGCATTTGTCTCCAAGGAAACCAGACCCAGCTGAGCCTGGAGTAACAGGCCAGCCTTTTATTATGAAATTACAGGCCAATTGGAATCACTGGACTACAGCCCTGGCAGAGGCAAGCATATCTCTCTCTCTCTCTCTCTCTCTCTCTCTCTCTCTCTCTCTCTCTGTCTCTGTCTCTGTCTCTGTCTCTCTCCTCCTCCCCTCCCACCCACCAAAACAAGGTGCTCAGAGCTTGTTTTGGCTCTGCGCTCCTGATGGGACTTGAGGCCCATATGGGATGCTAAAGATCAAAGCCGATCGGCCACATGCAAGGCAAGCACCCTACCCACAGTCCTGTGGCTTTGGTTCCGATCGAGGCCCCTGTTGAAGATTTCAGAGACAGTGTGGATCCCTCTTTTCCTGGGGATGGCAGAGCCCCTGGATCCTTACAGAAAAATTGGAAAACTCTTATTCCAACTCATCCGCCTGGGAGAGGTCTGGAGCTTTGCCTTTTTCAACAGGGACCCGTGTGGTGGTGGGGAGGGTTATATCCGTGCCAGGGCTCAAACCCAGGCCTCCAATGTGTCCAGCACGTGCGCTACCATGAGTTCAGCCTCCCCGCATTTCTGCCAAGCCCACAGGTTAACGCCAGTGCTGTATGTCTGTGGCGTGGCTGAGTGTGTCCAGACGGCCTGTTTTCATGTGAAAAGTTTCATGTTGGAGGAAGTTCCATACCTAGCTCGGGGAAGCGGGACGGATGGCTCCCACCTCCCGGCCGGGCTGTGAGAAGGCTGTGACTGGGTGGCCTCCTGCTGAACTCGGTCAGAGCTTCAGGACTCAAGATCCAGAACCAGCCTCTAGATCTGATGAGGAATTCTGACTCGGTTCTAGAATCCATGATACTGGTTTTTGGGAGTCTAAAGTTTGTACAATCTCTTAGGGACACTCTTTTGGGGGGGGAAGTCAAAACAAAAATACCTTTGTTTTGCAGATCTTACAAAACATCACCATGTGAACGGAATAACAGGTCTCACTGGGGGGTGGGGAGTGATGTGTTTGGTGGCTCAGGGGCCAGCGACTGACGCTTCCACGGCATGACCACCAGGTGGCAGTAGACGTACATAGCCCCTTCAACGCCCTCCTCCTTCCCAGCACCGGCTCCAGAAATTTCCAAACCATCCTCCAGCTGGCCTAGCCAGCTAATCCAACAAATTAATCTCTGCTGTGATAATGGGAAAAGGAGTCATGTGTTTCTCTCTCAAAAAATATGTTTGGCAATAGTGGAAATGCCAAGAGATTGTTTTGAAAAGCCGGTCCTGCTCTGGGTTCCGTGAGCTCTGGGCAATGCATACCCAGACACCACCATGAGGCTGTTTTCACGTGTGGCTGGGGGAGGGTGTCCGTACTCTACAAATTGCACCTAGGCTGGATTCTAGGTTTTAGTACCTATTCTCCATGTCCAGCATAGTATTGAGGCTCCTGCTCCAAGGCTTGGCTGCCCGCTCCATTCCCAGATAAGTTATGACAGGGTTGAGGGATTTGGGTCCACTAACGTAAGCACCGGAGCAAAGTGACTGGCACAGACACTCAATGATCGTCATTACCACCCCCGCAGCTGCCAGTCTTCTGCCTTCTTCCAATTCCTCACGATCCTTCCGCCTCGGCCCCTACAGTAGCAACAGCACAGTAGCAACTAGGCCAGCTCTTCGGTGCTTAAGTCACGGTTGAGCCCTGGTGATTCCAAAGCAAACACAGTGGGAGACAGTGGCTGAACCCCACTCGAGAGAGCCCAGGAGCCCGGCTTTGCAGGTGCGTGGGCCATGAGGGGAGATGGCCGGGTGCACAACCCCAGCCCCCAAAGGTCTTCAACATCCTGTTCCACAGGGCTCACGGGCTGTGTCTCCTGACTCCTGTGGACCTGGTAGACTGCTGCCTCCTCCTCCCGGTGGGTTCCTTCAGCCCGGCTCCATGGACAGGACATTCTGCAGGTGCTCGCTGGACTCTGCCTGTCAGAAGGTCCAAGGAGCTTCTGCCTCTGATTCTCAGGCTCAACCCAAGCCCAGTCAACCAGGAGCTCGGGAAGATGACCTGGGCCCCAGGAATGAGCCCAGTGTCCAGCAAACGTGAGATGCAATGGAGGCAGGCGTTGGGGCCTAAATGAGTATCCGTGTCACCCCGAATTGACCCGGCACATCATGGTTCCTTAGATCAGAGATTCTGGACCAGAGGTTCTACATATCAGCATGCGTTTGTTGTCTTAGTTTCTGTTTTGGTATCACAGCAGGCCTGCTCAGGCCTTACTCCAAGCTCTATGCTCAAAGATCCCTTCTGTAGGAGTGTGGGGGGGCCCTGTGAAGTGCCAGGGTCAAACCCGGGTCAGCTGCATGCAAGGCAAACGCCTTAGCCACTGTACAGCCCCTTCATTTGTTTCTGGATTATACTCAGCAGTACTTGGACATCACTCCTGGTGGACCTCAGGGGACCAATGCAGTGCAGAGGACTAACCTGGGGTCAGTCACATGCAAGGCAAGCAAGCGCCCCATCCCCTGTACTATCTCTGGGGCCTCAGGGTCTGAGTTTCTAACAAGCTCCCCACGATCCAGATACCACAGGCCCATGTGCAGAGCGAGTAGCGCGGTCGTCCCTGGTGAGCACCGGTGCAGGCCTCCGGAGTCTGCTGCCTTACGGTTCAGAGCCAGAGGGTCTGGATCCTAGATGAACTGACTGGAGGCTAGTCGAGCTAATGTGAAACCCGAACAAACATCGCATGTACTGTCCTCACACTGCACTGCGAGCTCAGGAGACCGAGCTTTAAAAGCTCCGCCTGGTGGGGGCGGGCTTGCCGGTGGACAGTGGATCATCAGTCATTTTTTTTCCACTACTCAAGACATTTTGGGGGTGTTGTTTGTTTTGGGCCACACTTGTAGTGCTCCGGGTTATTCCCTGGTTCTGCATGTAGAAATTCCTCCTGGCAGCTCAGGGAACCATGTGGGATGCTGAGGATCCAACCCAGGTTGGCCACTTGCAAGGCGAGCACTTGCTGTGAAGGTTCTCGCCCTCGAGACATTCTTTTTGAGCTGTGAGGACAGACTGAGTGATCGTCCTGCTCCCAGACTGCAGGCTTCAGCGAGTGCCTGCAGGGGCCTTGCTGTCCCCACACCCCCAGGGCGTCTGCCTTGGGCTGGGCTGCGCCCCAGGGCGATGCCGGCCAGCACCGGACAGGCCAGGCGCTGGTCAGAGGACAGTGAGGTGGCCCAGTGGCCCGTGTGAGCTGCTGTCCCGTCTCACAGGCTGCTGTTGTCAGGTAAGCAGCTTTACAAGGCACCGAGGTGTGGCGAGGGTGGCCCGGGGCGGAGGGGGAGATCTGTCCAGGGCAGTCAGATCGCGGAGCTGGAAGGGGAGGCTCGGGCGGTTGCCCGGCCCAGAAACCCGGTGTGGGTGGAAGCACCCAGAGGTCCTGGCGATGCAGGGAGAACGTTCACCTGAGTGGCCCTGGGGCCAATGGCAGCGCTCTGTGGTGAGCGCCCCTGCGCAGACAGTCGCTGAGCAGGCAGCACGGGAAGCCGAGCTATCTGAACCGGAAGACCCCTGCCTCGCCGGCCCTTTGAAGCCCAGTGGCCCAACCGCTTATTCCAGGAGCTGTTTATTTAGGGAGGTGACCGCTGGGACTTTCCCAACCACCAGCCATGGCTGTCCGGCTGATGTGGCCTTTGCCTATCTGCAGGCTGCTGACTTCCCCAGGCAACCGGGAGGTGACACAGGAGCAAAGCCCCCAGGCTAGGAGGCCCCCAGCAAGGCAGCAGGTATCCACTCAGGCACAGAAGGGCCGGTGAGTCTCTGGGCTTGGTGGCCACTACATTCACAAGGTGAGGAGTAGGGGGCAGGGACAGGGGCATGGTCACTCCAGCCCTGCCACATCGGAGCAGTATGAGAACACCAAGTCTTTATTACAGAAATTCCTATAAATGGCTCCAAGGAAAAAAAACCAACAACCCACACATAGAAGAGGAAACAGTAAAAATAAACCACCCAACAACTAACAAAGTAACGCACGCAGATGTGGGGGTGGGGCTGTCTTGACTCCAGCTCCCTGGGGCAATGGGCGCAGCCTTCTCAGGCCTGCCCCCACGTGCGTGTCCACACTGGGGTCTTTCCGGTGCACAGCCACAGGGGCTGTGATGTGGCCCTGCCTGTCCACGCCCTCAGCATCTCGGGGCCTTGCTGGTTCCCCCCGCGCCCACACAGGAGCTGGGCTGGTTTTCAATTCCGAGATGCCCCGGCTGGGCACTGCCACCCCTGTCCACACAGGACAAAGAGCCTGCCGCAGCTTCCTTCCTGCTGGCAGTGGTGTGATAGGTGAGGAGGGTCTAGAACCAAAGTTCACCGTCCAGCCCTTGGTGAGGGCCCCACAGCATCCTTTCCAGGCTCCTCCAGAACTACGGTGGCCCAGCTCCCCCTGGTCCCTGCAGAAGCAGCTCTGGTCTTCTGCCAAAGTGACTAGCCCTGCCTCACCCGGCCCTCCATTCCCAGGGGTCCGGGCCAGCCCCCTACCAGAACAACCAGCTGGGGGCTCGAGGATGGATCCTGCATGTCAGGCGGCCCTGGGCACAGCCTAGTGCAGGAGGCCACAGGCATGGGCAGGTCCAGCAGGGGCGGGCAAGTGGGAGGGCAGTGGGCAGTGTCCAGGGTGCAGCAGGAGGCAGAATGGGGGGGGACGCCTGGGGCTCCAGGTCTGTGCAGAGCCACGAGGTCGTCTTGCCTTTGGGGTGTCCCCTCCTTTGCCTGTTCTCTGGGATGTCTTGGGGGATGGTTCCTGCATTTCCACTCACTGCCCCAGAATAGCCTGACTCAGGGGTCTGTGCCTGGCGGCTGTCCTCTGGCTCTCTGGGGCCTGCCATGGCAGCTCGAGCCCTGTGCAGAGTGGCAGTGGCTGGGCTGGGCAGGCCGGAGGGGTGGCTGGGCCTTGGTACTTGAGCACCATCTGTCCGGTGGCAGCGGGGGTGCCATCCGCTGGGGCCGACAGCTCAGCTCAGATGTCTCCGGAGAAAAGGAGGTGTTGGCCTGGTGGGGGGAAGGGTGCAGAAAATCTCTTCCAGAGTCCAAGGTTCCCCGATTCCCAGAGAGGTGACCTAGTGCTGCCAACGGCGGCACTGCTCCTTCCCTTGCCATCTCTGCCAGCCTTCCTCTTCCTGGGGTCACCCTCCCAGCCCCTCCCAAGCTCCTAGAACACAGACTGTGGCAGCTGGGCATGGGGTGGGCCTGAAGTGCAGGTAGGACCATGAGTGGGGGACAGGCTGAGCTGCGGCCACGCCTGGCCAGCAGCTCACAGGGGCTGGACCCAGGGGGCCTGGTGGGCAGAAAGGAAAATGGGACAAGGATATGGTGGGCCCCAGACACCAGCTGAGGCGTTCATCAACCTTAGCTGACAAGTTCAGAAAGCAAAGGCAGGCCAGACAAGCACAGGGCTTAAGGTGTGTGCAGCTCCATCCCTGGCACCCTACATGGTTCAGAGCCCAGCCAGGGTTGGTCCCTGAGCACAGAGCCAGGAGTCAGCCCCTGAGCACCACCAGGTGTGACTCCCAAGCAAACCAGAAAACCCCCAAAAAAGCAAAGGGATGAGAGAATCTTGATTTCTGGGGCTGGCTGAGAGGGGGAGCAGAGTTTGGGAATGGGAAGGTGAGGAGAAACAGTCCCCCGGGTCAGAGAGACCAGCCAGAGCCCAGAAAAGGGGTCCAGTGTGTAATGGGGACAGAGATGGAGGGTCGGATGAAGCAGCCGGGCACAGGGATGATGAGACGCTGAGAGAGGAACGGAGCGGGGCTCCTGGAGTCGGGAGGGGGAGCCAGAGGGGACAAGGATCCCTGAGGCCAGAGAGAGGGTGACTGCATTGGCAGGTGGCCGACTTAGCCTGGGGGCGAGGCTGTGGTCCAGGACTCCTCGTTTTGTAGATGGGGAGGAGGAAGCCAAGATGATGAGGAAGGGGCTGGACAGGGCAAAGCTGGGCGGCAGGGACAGGGCAGGGACAGGGTTCCAGGGATCCTGATGGTAGCCCTGAAGGAGAGTGCAAGGAGGGGGAACTCCCCCGAGACCAGCCTCCCAGGCTGGGGTGACACGGGCGCTTGGACTGTGCCTGGCCCCAGTCTGCCCTGTGGGTGGCAAGGTCAAAAGCTGAAGTCTGCAAGGGAGCCGCCCTGGTTCATTCAAGAAGACGCATAGCCTGTGCGGACCCTGGGCTGGACAGCGGTGGACAGTGCAGCAGGGGAGAGTAGGAGAAACTGCCCAGGGCCGGTCCTGCCTCTCCTGCAGCAGGCCGAATTCTGTCCACGAGGACACCGCAGGGTGACGCCTGGTTTGGTGTGTGGTTCTGGAGCAGCTCCCCAGCCGGGCTTGGGTGGGGAGGAGGGGAACCAGCGACCGAATTCGGGCTCCTGCATGCAGGACATGTGCTAAGCTATTGAACTTTCTCTGACCCTGAGATTTTTGTCTGGGAAGCAGAAGGCTGCTTGGGGCACATTCAGTGGTGCTCAGTGGCTGTTCTTGGCTCTGTGCTCAGGAGTGACCCTGACGGGGCTCAGGGAACCAGGGTCCAACTGGAGTGGGCTACATGCAAGGCAAGAAGCACCTTCCCTCCTGTACTCCCCAGCCCCATCCTCAGGTTTTCTTATACACTTCCGGTAGGATTCGGTGTGACCCTGTCGGTCTTCCCAACTGATTACACTATTCAAGATCAAAAGCTGATTCCCGACCCCCACCCCATCCTTCCAGAACTTGGCACTTGCAAGTCTGATGACCTTTTGTAAAATGAGTAAAGAAGCAAGTAAAGAAGGAACGGGAGACTGTACAGGACTTGAGTATTGGCCTGGCAAACAGCCAACCTGTATCTA
>JAJIBD010016733.1:0-26104 GCA_021461705.1 Cryptotis parvus | reverse complement strand
ACCACCACCTGACCTCCAGCAACAACAAAAACATAAGTTAGAGGTGACAAGGAGAGTCTTAGCCCCGAACTGCAACTTAATGACACTGCAAAGTATTTATAAAATATATATTTAGTGTTTTTTTTTTACACAGCCTTGTAAATCAGTCCCAAGAGGCTACCGAGAACATAAGTGATCCAATTTTACAGCAAATGAAACTTCATTACTGATTATTCACCAGCAACTGCCAACATGGAGCCAGCACTGAGAAAACCAGTTTTGGAGTCGGCCACGGTGGCAGGGTCGGACCTCACGCAAGCCCAGCTCCAGCGTTCAGAGCTGAGGAAACAACATGCCTACCCCACCCCGTTCCCACAGTGTCAAACTCAGCACAAAACCCTTTGCTCTCCAGAGACAAAGTCTTCTGGAGTCCAAGTGGGGCACCGAGGGGCAGGCAGGCTGTGTCCTCCACTCTCTGCATCTGGCACTTGGCAGAGGCTGGTGGGCACCCAGCAATGTGCAAAACACACACTGCGGTAGAGATCTGGGTGGGGCAGAAAATGGAGAAAAAGTGCGGGAAGAGAGAGAGGCCAGACAGGGAGGGAAGGATGCGGCATTGGATGCCTTAGATGCGCCAACCTGGGTTCCATCCCGCTGGCTCTGTAGAGGGTCCCCTGAGCCCCTGCCTGGAGTGATCCTTGAGTCAGAGCCGGGAATAAAAGACCTGGGCACTGCTGGGTGTGGCCGCAGACAAGAAATTACAGAGAAGCTCAGCAAGACTTGCTGACGGTCAGAAGGGCGGGCACATGAAATCAAGAACTGTTTTCCGGTTTTCTGAGAGGACCAAAACCGAGAGTGAAATCGAAAGCTGCTCTCAACTTAACCTGTCCCAAGCCTCTTTTCAAAAAAAAAAAAAAAGCCAGGATTCTAGAAAGAATGCATTTCGGTGTCGCACGGATCATCAAGCCATACGTGACATTTCATAGAGCAACTGAAAACCGGGGTTTTAGGGGAGATGCAGCCTACTGAGCATGAAAATATCATTAGCTTTTGTTTTTGTTTTAGCTTCTTGGTGCTGGGATGGAACCCTCCTACATGCAAAGCACGCACTCTGCCATTGAGAACAGTTTCAAAGTCAAGTTATTTTTAAAGCCAATGCGATATGAAATGAAGAACAAGCACACGTGCTTCCTCTGGCCCCTAAGCTCACATTCTTAGAGAACTTGCTCAGTGCCCCCCCACCCCCGCCATGTGACTGTGGGTTAGACAGGTTAGACGGTGCAGACTCAGGAGGCTAATGGGCAGATAAGGAGTGAGAGGTGGGTGGGATCTTTTGTTCTCTTGCTGGTCTGTGGCAGCCAAAAGAACTAAAAAGAAAGAGCCGACTGGATGGGAACAGTCCAGGGGCTCAAGTGTGTGGCTGGCATGTGGCCGATCCAATCTATTCTCATAACCACACAGTCCTCTGAGCATCTCTGGGTGCGACGCTGGAGGCCCCCAGCCCCACTGGAGGTGACCCAAATAATCACTGGCACCACAGGGCCCGCCCAGCGCTTCAGGCCGCTAAATAAAACCACCAGTTGGCCAAGAACCACCAGGAGAGAATCTACCCCCAAGGAAAAAACAGACTCCATCAAATTGGCATTTCCCAAAGATGACTCACAGTTCAAAGTTACTCCTGTCTACACTAGCTCCATCAGGCACAGGATTTCAGAGAGACCCACTCCCGAGTGGCAGTGGGTGCCCTCAAGACACCAAAGGGGGCCTTGGGGCTCCTGGTGAAGGCCCAGCACCCTGTTTCCCAATACTTTCAAATCTGAGAACAGAAAACTCAGCCTATAAAAAGCCCTGATGCGGTATCCTTTTTTTCTGAGTTAACGCAGAGCGAGGAAAAAGTGCTGCATTTTGCTAATTGTAAGAGGGAGCTGGAATCATCTTTGTGAAGAAAATAAAAACAACAAACCAACGACAACCCAAATATCAAGTCCCTCTTATTTTATGATCTTGCTTTTGTTAAATATTCATATAAGCTGACCTTTTCAAGGCATCACCCGGAACGGAAAACACACTGGAAATAAATCATGTTTCTCTAGCTTAATTGAAGCAGGGTCTCTTGCCATGAATCAGGGATGTAGGTGTCTATTTCTTGGGGGGGCTCTAAGAAGCAAAGCACCATGCAGCTGCAAGGATCTGACAGGGGCCTGGTGCCAGGCAGAAGGTTCATGCACACCACCAGCAAGGTCCCGCATGGTGCCTGCAGCGCCCGCGCACACTAGACCCTCCCCCACACTTCCCATCTGCAGTCCCTCCAGAGTGCTTTCTGGGAACTGTCAATAGCTATTAGCCAGGGAGCCTGCATGAACCCCTTCTACAGCCTGGTGAAGCCTGGGGACCCCCTTCTGAGAACAGTGTCTCTACGCACATCGAAAAGACACAGGGATGCTTTAAAAGGCAATGACTACTTTTAAGCCTATTCGTCAAAAGTGTGAAAAAAAAAAAGAAACCAGTGTTCATAACAAAACAGGTACTGCCCCCTTTCCTACAGCACGAGTAACAAGCCTTCATGAACGCCAGTGTCCTGTCTGAACCATCGAAACCATGTTCTGGAAGTGGGGATGAAGACAAATGGTATTTTGAGACAGGCAACCAGGAAGGAAACCTGATCCCTTCCCAGGGACGAGGTCACGGGCACAGCCAGGGCTGGGCTTAGCTGCCCACATTCATAAACTGCAACGGAGATGAACCTCGGCCCCTGACAGGCTGCACTGGGCGTGCAAACAATCAGCCAACAGATGTGCCCTGGAGGCCTGGGGAGGCACTACAGACCACCTCCTGGAACCTCTATTTAACCACAGACCACCTCCTGGAACCTCTATTTAACCACAGACCACCTCACGGAACCTCTTGCTAGGAGCCGGTCCATGAACTCAACAGGACTGTGGTGCAGGGGAATGAGAACCTCCCAAGGCCTGAGGTTTGCATACACACACACACACACACACACACACACACACACACATACATGTATGTATATACATACATATATATACAAATATATATATATATATATACATATATATATCACGGCAGAGCCTGGCAAGCTACCCGTGTCGTATTTGATATGCCAAAAACCAGTAACAATTATAGACCTCATTCCCATGACCTGATGGAATAGTTTGAGGCTCTTCATGTTCCTGGAGCAAGCAGATGCCCTTGGGCTACACTAGCATGTGACAGGACATATGGAGATGTTACTGGTGCCCGCTCAGGCAAATCAATGAACAACGAGAAGACAAGTGATACAAGTGATAGGCTTTTTTGGGTCACACCAAGCGACTCTCTGGGCTGGTGGTGCTGGGGGACCCTAAGGGATGTTGAGGATCAAACCCAGGCTGGCTGTGTGCAAGGCAAACACCCTACCCGCTGTGCCATTGCTCCGGTCCAGGTTTGCATGTTTAAGGAAGACTAAATAAATGTCAGGGATCCAAGGCCTCATGTCATGGTGCTTTGGGTGTCTGGGACCACGCTCCTTCCCCCACAAGGTACGCCGGAGATCTGAGAAAATGGGGCGGTGGGTGTGGATGGGGGGTTCAGTGCTCTCACTCATACCAGGACTGCAGCTGGGGGCTGGTGCTTTCTGGGACAGTCAGTGAGGCTGGAATCTGTTCCTACCCAGGCCAGTGGTATGTCTCCACTGTGCCTCAGTTTCCTACATACACATAGTCTCCTGACTACTGCTAGGAGTGCTCCCTGAGCCAAGAGGAAGCCACAAGCACTGCTAGCACGCTCTCTCTGTCACACACACACACACACACACACACACACACACACACACACACACGTTAGAAACTGGCCCCAGAGCAAGCACGTGAGAATGGTGGCCTTGTAGTATTTACTGCAGCCCTGTGTCAGGCCACGAACAACACCCTGGCTGCTAGACCAATGTGTCCCCCTTCCCTGTCCAAGTGTTTCAAACAATACAGGGCCTTGAGCAGTGGGGGGGTACTGGGGGGTCATTTCCCAGGTTCCTCCGTAGCAGGGAGGAAACTGCCACCCTGGGACTTTCATCTGCAATGGGGTTTCCGAAGCCTCCACGTGGGTGATGCACTTCAAACCACACAAATCCCAAAGTCTTGGAAAGATCCTGCTCCTGAGCCGGTCATGGCTAGGCTTTGCCCCAGAGCACAGGAGTGCTGGGCGCAGAAGGACTGGGCCGTGGTGGGCTCTGTGAAGCAGCTGATAAAGCCGGAGGGGCAACGCGTCTGCAGGCGATTTAGAGGCTCAGGACTCCCGCTTCTGAAACGGCTCTGTCGGCGGGGGCCTGGAGAAGAAACACCGGCAGATTTTTGTCTCTGCTTCGTTTCTTTTACAAAACACAGGCTCTGCTAAGAAGCAGCAAACGCGAACTTGTTCCTCAGAAGTTTACCGGTCTCTCTGGGGGAGAAAAACCCAGACGCAGAAAAAGACATAATAAGGCAAAAGAAACCCAGACTGTGGGAAATGGGGCAACTCCACAGGGGTGGGGGACTCCATCTTTTCAGGCAACTGCCCAGTCCACTCACTCCCAAAATCTCCTGGAAGGAGTGAGCTAGGTGACGACCATGAGCTCCCCTTGCTTTTAGGCAGTAATCTGCCAGAATGTGCTGGAAGCTCTTGAAATTAACACCACGCCTCTCAGCAAGTAGGGATGGCGGCCACTTTCCACGATGCTCCCCTTTGCTGAGACTTGGCGTGAAAACTCCGAGGACACCATGCAGGGGTTGATAGTGGCTCTCCAACTCTGGGGAACTTTCGGATCTGCTGCAGGTGTGATATGCCAACTTCCACTCCCACGGCAAACCACGGCCCCACTCAGAGTTCACCCGCCCCTTCTGCTTCTCGTGCTTTTCTGTAGACTTGCGGAGCAAACGGATGGACAGAACAATCCAGGAAACCAGTGCCCCTGGATAGCTGTGGGCCAGCCTGCAGGGCAACTGCTTTCTCTGGGAGCCAGGGAAGCAAAGATGGCAAAATCCCAGAAATTTAACACCAAGAGAGGCTTGGGGCTGGAGTGAGAGTGCAATGGGTAGGGAGGGCGTTTGCCTTGCATGCAGCCAAGCTGAGATGATCCCCGGCATCCCGTATGGAAAGGGGAGGGTGGTGCGGGCCTCCCCACCACCATGATCTCGTCCCCAAGTCCAACAGCACACGGCCCCTGGGGGGAGGGGTACTGGCCAGGTGAGGGACGGGGTGGGGGAGGGAGGAGACGGACAGTGGGGACAGGGAAAGGGTAGGCGGCTGGGGGCGGAGCACCCTGACCGACTTGGCTGGGAATTTGCCAGGTTCATGCAGGGTCTGTGCAGGGTAGAGGCAGTTCCAGAGGGAAGATCCATCAGTTCCGGTAAATGTTGGGATGGGATGAAGACAGGGAGGTGCCTCCTCCCCACACCTCTGAAGAGCCTGGAAGGACTTGAAGGAAACAGCACAGGAAAGAGAGAAAGAGAGAGAGAGAGAGAGAGAGAGAGAGAGAGAGAGAGAGAGAGAGAGAGAGAGAGAGAGAGAGAGAGAGAGACTGACAGAGATAAGAGGGCAAAGTGCCTGCTGTAAAGGCAGGCTGAGGGAGGAGGGAGGGAATCAGGACATTGGTATTGGTGGTGGGAAATACGCACTGGTGGAGGGATGGGTGATGGAACTCTTTATGACTGAAACCTAACCATAAACAACTTTCTTTGACTAAGAATGTAAAAGGACTTGTACAAAGAAAACTTCTGAGCGTTTCTTCAAAGAAATAAGGGGGCGGGTGATAGCCCAGCAGGTAGGGCGTTTGCCTTGCACGGCCAGCCCAGGCCGGTCAGGGTTAGATCCCCAGCATCCCATATGGTCCCCGAGCACCGCCAGGAGTGATTCCCTGAGTGCAAAGCCAGGAGAAACCCCTGAGCATTGCCGGATGTGACCCAAAAAAAAAAAAAGAAATAAAAAGAGGACCTGAGGAAATGGAGACATATTCCCTGCTCAGGGATTGGGAGAATTAACATTATCAAAATGGTAATACTCCTTAGAGCTTTATACAGATTCAACATCCAACTGATAAGCTCCCTATAAGGATACCCATGATATACTACAAAGAAATTGATCAAACACTCCTGAAATTCGTATGAAATAATAAACCCCCCACAAGTAGCTAAAGCAATCCTTGGGAAAAAGATAGGAGGTATCACTTTTCCCAACTTCAAACTACACTACAAAAAAGTAGTAATTAAAATGGCATGGTATTAGTATAGAGACAGACATGCAGACCTATGGAATAGAACTAAATATCCTAACACACACTCTCAAATATATGATGACTTAATCTTTGATAAAGGAGGGAAAAATATTAAGTGGAACAAAGAAAGCCTTTTCAACAAGTGGTGCTGGGAAAACTGGGCAGCTCTATGTAAAAAATGAACTTACACCTCCTTCTAACACCATATACAAAATTCAGATCAAATGGGCTAAAGATCTCAACATCATACATGAGTCTATAAGGTACATCGAAGAAAACATAGGGAAAATGTTCTACGACATCGAAGCTAAAGGCATTTTCAAAGATGAAACAGCACTGACAAAGCAAATGGAAGCAAAGATAAACAAATGGGACTGTATGAAACTGAAAAGCTTCTGCACCTCGAAAGAAATGGTGACCAAGATACAGGAGACAGCCCCAGACTGGGAGAGAATATTCACCCAACACCCATCTGAAAAGGGGTTAATATCCAAGATATATCAGGCACTGGTAGAACTTTAAAAGAAGACAGCCAACCCCATCAAAAAATGGGAAAAGAAATGAACAGAGACAAATGAACAGAAGAAATTGAATGGCCAAAAAGGCATATGAAAAAATGCTCATCATCACTAATCATCAGAGAGATGCAAATCAAAACAACAATGAGGTATCACCTCACACCACAGAGACTGGCCCATATCCAAAAGGGTAAAAGCAACAAGTGCTGGCGTGAATGCGGGGAAAAGGGACTCTCATACATTGTTGGTGGGAATGTTGACTTGTACAACCTTTCTGGAAAACAATATGGACATTCCTCCAAAGACTAGAAATTGAGCTCCCTTTTGACCCAGCCATACCACTCCTGGGAATATACCCTGGGAATCCAAAGGCACACAGCGGAAACACAATCCGCACTTTTTATTTTCATAGCAGCACTATTCACAATAGCCAGAACCTGGAAACAACCAGTATGGCTGAGAACTGATGACTGGATAAAGAAACTGTGGTACATCTACACAATGGAATACTATGCAGCTGTTAAGAAAAATGAAGTTATGAAATTTGCCTATAAATGGATGGACATGGAAAGGATCATGTTGAGTGAAATTAGTCAGAAGGAAAGAGATATAGAATGACTGCATTTATTTGCATGACATAAATATATCAGGTGGTCTTACCAAAAGTGGAAATTACACAAAGCGTGAGGGAGTCAGAGGTTAGGTAAGACAGAGAAGGGAACATGTGTGAATAAATGTCGAAAGGGCTGATACCAATATAGAACTGATAATTAAATACAGGCAAAAAAATGCACATGATGGCTTCTAAGTGTATGTAGTGCATACACTACCCACAATGTGTAGGAGAAGGAAAAGAGAGAGAGGGAGAGAGAAAAAAGAGATAAAGAACCTACCATTTAGGCAGGCTATGGGAGGGGGGAGGGAATTGGGGACATTGGTGGTGGGAAATGGGCACTGGTGGAGGGCGGGTGCTGGAACACTATGTGACCGAAACCTCCAAACATGAACAACATTGTAATTGTATATCTCACAGTGGTATAATAAAATGTTTAATTAAAAAAAAAGAAGACAGCTAACCCCATCAAAAAACGGGGGAAAGAAATGAACAGAGACTTCCAAACAGAAGAAATTCAAATGGCCAAAAGGCACATGAAAAAGTACTTTTCATCACTAATCATCAGGGAGATGCAAATCAAACAACAATGAGATAGCACCTCACACCACAGAATCTGGCGCACATCCAAAGAGAGCAAGAACAACCAGTGCTGGCTTGACTGCAGGGGGAAATGGACTCTTACTCACTGCTAGTGGGAGTGGCGACTGGTCCAGCCCTTTGGAAAACAATATGGACATTCCTTCAAAAACCTGATATTGAGCTCCCATTTGGCCCAGCAATACCTCTCCTAAAAAAATACAGTCTGGGACCCAAAAAACACACAGCAGAAACACTATCTGCACTTCTTTATTCATCACAGCACTATTCACAATAGCCAGGATCTGGAAAAAACCTGAGTGCCAAAGAGGCAGAACACTGGCTAAAGAAACTATGGTACATCTACACAATGGAATACTATGCAGCTGTCAGGAAAAACGAAGTCATGATATTTACTTGCAAATGAATGAATGGACATGGAGATTATCATGCTGAGTGAAATTAGTCAGAAGGAAAAGGACAAATACAGAATGACTGTATTCATTAGTGTGATATAAATACATACCTATGTTCTACTAATTGTGGGAAATGGTAACTCCAGACTAGAACTGAGCACTGAATGTACACAAAGGAATTTACATGATAATCCCTAAATATCTGTAGGGTAAGCCACAATGTGTAAGAGAAGGAGAGAGAGAGGAAAAGAGTGAGAGAGAGAGAGAGAGAGAGAGAAGAAGAGAAAGAGAGAAGAAAGAAGTGCCTGCTATAGAGGCAGGCTGGGGAGGGAATTTGGAGACATTGGTGGTGGGTAAATAGGGCACTGGTGGAGGGACAGGTGCTGGAACACTGTATGACTGAAACCCCAATCATGAACATCTTTGTAACTGTATATCTCATGGTGGTATAACAAAAATTTTTCATGGATTAGTAATGGGCCAGAGGCAATGCAGCAGGTAAGGCACTTGCCTTGTATGTGGCCAACCTAGATTCGATCCCAGCACCACATATGGTTCCTAAGAACTTGCAGAAGTGATCCCTGAGTACAGAGCCAGGAACAACAGTACAGGCGATAGCACACATGGCGGCTAACATGTGCAAGGCCCTGAGTTTGATCCCTGACACCGCATGCCCCAACTCCCCAAAATAAGCACTGTTGGGTGCAGCCCTGGTGGCCTGGGCCCACCCCACCTCCCGGTCACTGGGTCACACCCTACTATGGGACTCAAGGAACAGAAAAGAGATGGATGGTCCAGGCTGCACGAAAGAGCATGTTCACAGAAGCCCACGAGGGCAGAGAATCCACCAGAAGGAGGAAATGAAGAGCAACAGGTAGCAACCAGGCTGGCGGCGGTGATGGTGATGTGTGTGTGTGGGCAGGGGGTGGGGTGGGGCAAGGCCGAGGGTCTAAAGCCCGAGTAATGGGCTCCAGCATCTTTTCCGGGGCCTTGCGACTGTTGCCTAATGAGGTCAGGAGGGCTCGCGTGGCCCCCCTGAAGGGACCCAGAGGCTTGTCGCTCTGAGCCGAGGATGGGGGACAGGCGGCGTGAGCTCCATTTCAGGGAAGCTCGGAGAATTCCTGTGTGCTTCATCGAAACTAATTTCCTGAGACACGACACAGAGCAAACACCGCTCCGCCTTCACCAGGGGGCCTGGGAGACAAGTTTGCTTCAAAGGGAAAAGGATCCAGAGGCAGAACATTGTCAGAGCTGCTAATTGAGCCCCGAGGCCCGGGGTCTGCGGGTGGTCTCTCCTCTGCAGACAAGGTGCCTGGCAGGCTGCTACACAGTGGGGGGCCCTGGGGTACACAGCGGGGAGGGGTGAGGCCTTCTCTGTCCTCACAGCAGGCACAGCCACCAGTCAACACGGCATGTGATGAAATATGTATTCAGAGAACGTCAGCTCTGCCTGCGGAGCTGTGAGCCACGAAACGCTGCCCAGACCCTCCGCTGGGTGGCTCTTGTGGCGCAGGCAAAGGATGTGACCAGCCACGGTGGGAGAGCGAGGGGTGCGGGGCGGAGGCAGCTCACTCCACCTGCTTTGCATCACAGTGCTCACTGGAAACTGTCACCTGGAGGCGCATGGCCGCTGGGCGTGCCACAACAGAGACGCACGTGGCTTATCTGGAGAGCGCACCAGTGCATGCTGGTCCCAGCATGCCTGGTGCAAGCCCCCGAGCACAACAGAACCAAAGAAGAAAGCAGTGAGTTTATGCAGAATCTGGCTGGACGTCTCAGGGTCAGTCAAACGAATCTGCAAGAAATTTAACCCTAAGGGGCTCCAGAAGGCTTGCCCCCAGACCTGCTACGCATTCCCCATCCGGAGGCATGCTTTCTCTGGTCATCTGAGCCGGAAAGCCCATGCCTGAGGCAGAAGGCTTACACGGATGCCTCAGGTCCTTTTACCTTTTAACCTGGTGGTAACATCTGGATGGGGCCCTGAGCACAACCTTGGGGCTAGGCATGGAGAGAATACACGCCCTCCCACCTCCTCTCTGAGCCTCAGAACGGATGTAGGAACACAGCAGCCTGACTTGCTGGAGGCGAGAGACCAGCCAGCTGAACCCACGGGGAGTGACAGACAACAGCAGCGTCCTAAGGGACGATCACTGACCACAGACACATAATGACTTACAAGACAGAACCAGCTGCCTTACAGACTGGATGAGCTTTCAAAGATGTTTACAGTGTTAAGTCACTGAGATTGGGACTGGCTCGTTGCTCTATTGGGTCAATAGGTAAGCGATACATCCAGTCAGCAAGTGGCAAATGGAATTCATCAATCCCAGTCTCTGCTGGACTCTGAGTCTAGTTCTAGAAGCCTTCCTGAACCTGACAGCCTGGACCTGCAGTCCAGCTGCCAGAGGCCGAAATCTAGAGATAACGTTTAGGGGAGGAGCCATCCCAGCCCAAACTCACGGGACAGGACAGCAGCAGCATTTTTTCCACTTTGGATCAGACCACCCCTGGCTTTAAGTCCCGGTTCCTGTAGCATCTTGGGGAAATTAATGCACGGAACCATAGATTGCCTCAATCAACATCCATTCACCCTCCTTGAGACGCTTTCCTGTATTTCAAAGTCGAGGAAGCAAAAGCGGTGTGCTCACCCACACCTCCAAGCACCAGATGTGCTCTGGGCTCTTCCCAAGCAGATGTGCATGGAGAGAAACCAAGGGGTCTGTGAAATGAGGTGAGAGCAATGCGTCTGCTAATTAATTCTGCGTTGTCTCCTGCCGGACAGAGGTACAGGGCCACTCTTTAGGAGCGTGTCTAAAAGCAAAGGACCCATGCAGCAGCTGTCATTTAGAAGCAATCACTCATGGGGCACATGCCACCTACTACTCCTCTACATGATGGTGGATGCGCCTCAGGCCGGCCCTTTCCGGGGTGGAGTTCTGATTCCCAACAGGTCCAAGCTGTGGACACACGGCCCTGCTGATTACGCTGCAGTGCTGGAACTGCGTTCCCAGAGGCTGATTCTAGAATCTACGATTCCTAGCCCGCTCCACTAGTTACTGGATGAATAACAAGAGACATTTCTGTTCTCTAGCATCTGAACCCTGCTGGGTCCATTCACTCTCCCGGGCCTCAAGTTCCTCATTATATTTTTGTCTTGAGGCCCAAGATTTGAACGCTAGCCCATACAAGGCCATCAGAAAACTGATGCCCAGGTGTCAGGGCCCCCAGAGGTGACAAACCCCAGAAGTGTGGGTCATCCGGTTACATTCTGATTGGGTCCTTCTGAACTTCTGACCAAGGATTAGCTGGGTCATGCTGGAGCTGCTTCAGGGCCTCGGGGCTGCACCTGGTAATGCTCAGGGACCTACACGGTCCCAGTGATGGGGACACTGGGGTCAGTGACACTGCAAGGTGGTTAAACTGAACGTAACCTGCCAGGGTCACATATGCATGCATGAGTTACCTGGAGGAAAATACCTGACATCTTGAGCTCTGGGGAGGGTTGTTTGTTTTGTTTATTTGGGCCATACTTAAAACAGTCAGGGTGCACTCCTTGTTCTGCACTCAGGAATCACTACAGGCGATCCTTATGGGACCATATGGGATTCCAGGGATTGAAACTGGGCCGACTATGTGCAAGGGAAATGTCCTACCTGCTCTACTATCACTCTGGTCCCTTGGGCTCTGGTTTTTATTCAATCCAGAATCTTGTTCTGGATTTTTGGAGCCTAGGGACACACACGTGATGCCCCAGGAAATTCTGGAACTGTCCCCAGAATGAGACATGTTACTATTTCTATAGCAAGAGGTATGACTGCTCACCTCCCCGGGAAAGAGCTGGACGATAAAAGGCCTCGCGTCAGCATACGTCACTCTGGGTATCAAGAGAGTTCTTCCTTCCAGTGTTTTCTGTTTCAGGTTTTTGGAGAAGGGATTTGCATACAGGCCTTTGTATCTAGAACGATGATGTGACAACAGCCCACGGACAAGTGCATGGTCACCACAGGTCAACAGGCCAGCAGGGTCCGAGTCAAGGTGGCCATCAGCGTATGGAAGGCTCCTGAGACGCAGTTTGCAAGGACAAGTCCAACCCAGGGCAATCAAGGCCTGACTTAGGCTAACTGTAGCAGGCGAGTGACAACGACAGCAGAGAAGTTTCAATCTTCAAATATTCTTTTCCAAGAATGGGGGGCACTAGATGCCAGGGGGCAAACTAGAGGAGCACCTTTGGTTTCACCCCTCTGGGGAGAAATGCAGAGTCCGCTAGAGAACCGGAAGAACATGGCTGTCTCCAGAACAGTCTAGGTGTGGAGCCTTAATTTAGAGTTTACTTCACTGGTGGCTCTGGCCTTCCACTGAGCAGGAGCAGAAGGAAGGGGCACCCCCATGTGGCCCCTGCAGAACCTGGGCCAGGAGCCTGAAGCCCGGGCTCTCTTTCCTGACACCCTGAGTCCGTGTCCTGACTTTGCGTTGCCTTCCCACAGGACTGTCCACGCAGGATGCTCAGTCATTTCTAAGCAGGAGCACGAGGTGCATGAGCCCCCTCTGGGACAAGAAGGGGGTGAGGGGTGAGGAGACTGCAGCGCAGGGGTGTAAAGGGTATAGGATGGCCCAGACTACACCGCAGGGCCGCAGGAAAGGGAGAACCACTGGGGTGGGGCGTTGGGGTGGGGAGACACCAACTGCCCAGGCCAGGGTAACGCCATCGTTCATTCCTGCATGTGCTCACTATGGCCAGCAGCGTGCTGGGGTGCGGCTGGGTCAGTAAAAGTCAGCCGTGAAAGCCTCAAGCTGATCTTGGTCACTCACTCTTCCTCGGAGCAGCATTTAAAATCCCGCCGCACTGAGTGCTTTCAGCTCTAAAATGGCAAGATTTTAAGAATTGGCAAACGGGCGGTGGCGGGTGGTGTTGTGCCTGGCGGGGCGGCTGTGGTGGGCCAGGGTACCCGCGCGGGTGTGCCCGAGAAAAAAAATGGAAAAGCAGTTTGACCTGGAAGTGAAGGTGCTTTCTGCATGAGGTAAGCCTGCCGGAGAGAAGTTCCTGGTGAAAAATCAGCACCGCTAGTCAGGCCTGCCAGCAAGTGCCACATGGGGGTGAGCTAACTCCGCAGTGCAGAGCTGTAGGCTGTGAGGAACCCTCTTGGCTCTTTTCTGTCTCCCGGTTTAAAGGGATGTTAAAACGAAGACAGGGAACTGCATTGCACTGACAGGTTCAAAATTCCAGGCACCACAAATGGTGCCACCCCACTCCCCCAGCACCACCAGGGGTCAGTCCTGAATACAGAACCAGTACTAATTCCCTGAGCACAGAACCGGTACCAGCTTCTAAGAGTACCAGCTCCACAAGGTGTGTGTCTAAAAAATAAAACCAAAGAAATAAACAAATGAAAACAGATAAAGTAAACACATATCTGGAAACCCGGATAAACTGCGGGAAAAGTAAGACAAACTCGGAGTGAGAAAATAAGAGAAAGCCTGCTCAATGCTGGCGTCCCAGAGGGCTATTCCGCACACCCCGTGTCCACAGGATGTAACCCAGCACTACAGCGCGGGTCGTCAGGAGTGAATACAGGGAAAAGAAAGAGCAGATGGTTCATGGGAGCTCACAGCCCTGGGTGACTCAGAAGAGCAGAGTATCCAGCCCCGGAGGCTAGACGTGGGTTGTGTCCAGACCCTTTCAATAAGTGCTGTGGCCCTTAACAAGCTCCATTCCGATGCAGAATCTGTTTGGCGTCACAATTATAGACCTGAGGGTGCGGAGTGCAGCCTCCCTACGCGTGGAGTGCTCGCCATGGTTTATCTGGGGGAGAGGAAGAATGAGCTCCGGTCTGGGGACAGGACCTGACCAGTGACATACAGTTTCTCCAACAGGAGCTGGGTCAAGGTGTTCTCCGTGAATCTCAGGTTGTCACGCCTATGATCAGGACAGAAAACTGGTCAATAGAGCCAAGTAGATGTGGAAATTTAGTAGATGCTAAACCTTCAGGACAAGATACATGGTGTTTTGAATAAAAGGGACTGAATTCATATCCCATATTGGTTACCAGAATAAATGCCAAGTGGATGCAATTATCTAACAAAAAAAATGACAACAAAATTTACACGTCCAGGAAGAAAACACGGATACATTTCCGCTAACCTGGGAAAGGAAAAGCTTTTCTAATTATGATTCAAAATTAAGTAATACAAGAAAAGAATGTTTCTACAAGATAAAACACAGAAAAAATACCCAAAGGTAAAAGTCACAAGACAGATGACAAAGCTCAGAAAAAGGCTTGCAGCTTTTAACAGAAAAAGGCCCAATATCTCTAATATTAGAACAAGTTCTTAAACATATGAAGAAAATGGCTGTTTTTTTTAATTCCCGAATAGAAAGCACAATTTTTCAAAAAATTTTCAAATGGCTCTGAGACCAACAGCAATCCTTAGCCTTTGTCATAAGATAAACAGAAATGAAAATAAACAGAAATTGTGCCGCCCGGCGTTACATTGGCAACAGCATAAAAGCTGGACGAGCAGGCGCTGGCTATGGCCATGGAGACCCACATTCTCACGGGCCACTGGGAAAGCCTGATGGCGCCGCTCTGGAGAGAACACAGCCAGCCCCAAGCGCTTGACCGACGTCTGTATCTCTTGACCCGATCGACCCACTTTTCATGCATGGATCGCTGCTCCATGCATGAAAAAAGTACACACTAGAGATTACTCCTTACAGCATTATTGAGAAAAGACCGGAAACCATCCAACTGTCCACTGGTACGGACTGGCCAGGATCTGCCCAGGTGTGACCACACCACGGGTGGAGTATGTGAGGCAGGGAGGGGAGGAGCATGATGAGCTGACAATCAGGGACCTCAAGATGATGCCGGAAGTGGACAAGGCAAGGGGAAAGAAGCGTCTTTACTTCTGTTTTTGTCTAAGGAAGGAGGGGAAGAAAGAGGGACAGACCATTTGCTTATGCTGATACAACATACACTTGAAAGGAAGAAAAAAAAACAGAAAATGGTTTCCTATGTAAGGTAGAAAAGACAGATTTGGAATCAAGATTTCTACAAGCTGCTTTTCTTACAGATGTAGTTTTTACATATAATTGAGCATCTAGTTTTGACTTTTTTTTTTTTTTTTGCTTTTTGGGGTCACACCCGGCAATGCTCAGGGGGTTTCTCCTGGCTCTGCACTCAGGAATTACTCCTGGCGGCGCCTCCAGGGACCATATGGGATGCCGGGATCGAACCCAGGCCGGCATGAGCCGGCCGCGTGCAAGTCAAACGCCCCTACCCGCTGGGCTATTGCTCGGCCCTAGTTTTGCTTTTTAAGCCATATACATGTTCCGTATTTCCAAAACACAAAGTTAGCTTGACGGTAAAGTGCAGAGTGCGGGATTTGTCCCAGCGAGGCCCTGGGTTGCACCTCCAGCACCTCCAAGCACACAACACTTGCCCTCTGCCTCGAGAAAACATACACGCACACTCCATATAATTTAAAAAAAAGAGGAACGACAAACCTTACGAAAACAATAAATAATGCCAAGAAGCAAATCTGCTTATCAAAGTGACAACATAATCACACAAGGAATCAAATAATCACAAGAGGACAGACTTTTCAATGTGGCACCCTGTGCTTGTCTAGTAGGACATAATTCTAAAGGTCGGAAGACGCAGAGGAAAACTGCCCTCAGTAGTCTATTGGGCTAACATTGGTTTCAGGAAATTTAAAACAAGGTCACGTGCACAGATATGCACGTTACTGATGAGCAGTGTGTGTGTGTGAATGTCTGGGCTTTACATTTCACTATGAGGTCTAGGGGGTGACTGGTTCCCTCTTGTAAGCATGAGGTCATGAGTCCTACCTTCGCACACATCTTCATATGCAATGAGCATCTCCCTCTGAGTGTTGTCTGGGACAACGGGAACAGAGTGGGGTGAGCCCAGCACACAGCCCGGTGTAAGGGCATCGTGACTAACGTGTGAGAGCCAGACTAGGCGGCAGGCCCCAATTGTGACAAAGGCAACTAAAGGGAAGGGGAAAACAAAAACTCAAACAGGGTTTCAGCTTGAAAGGAGAGACACCAAATATAGACATACATATGTATTTCATTTGTATATAAAATACACACCTAAAAAATGGTATCGAACATTAAATTTAAGTTGAGAATATCAATTTGCGTCAATTTATCAAATAAATGTCAGTACGCAATAACCCTAGAGCACACTTCTGGAACCCAGACCTTGGTTTTCAATTTCGCACTAAAACAAGTGAGTCAGGGCTCCTCAGGCAAACAGCTGGTCTTGGGCTTGGTATCCTGAAAACATGAGAAGGGCGTCACCCACCTCTCCAATGGGGGGCATCTCAGGACCACGCCATAAAATTCAGGAAGAAATCAGGCCAACGAGGATGCCTGAAGTGAGGCGTCTTTGCAGGAAATGGATTCTCTTGCTTTTTTTTTTTTTTTTGGAGGGGGCATTATGTGCTCAGAGCTTACTCCTGATTCTGCACTCAAGTATCCCTACTAGAGGGGTTTGGGGGATCATATATTGCTGGGGAACAAGCCCAGGTTGGCCATGTGCAGGGCAAGTGCACACGGCAAGGCCACGTGCAAGGCAAGTGCTGCTGTATGAGCTCTCGCCCACAGCGGTGATGGATTCTTGACCAAACTGCAGCTCCTGGATCCAATCTAGCCTTTAGCCTCAATCTCCAGCGCCCAGGAACTACGCTTATAGAGAGGAACTTGGGAGGGAGAGGAACACACAGAGCACCACGAGGGATGTGCTGGACAAATGTAGGCTGGACTTAAAGAGTCCAGTCCTATGCCTCAGAGGGTGGATGGGGCCCACCCTCTCAGGGATGGGGCCCATCCTCTGAGGCATAGGACTGGACTCTTTAATGTGATACAAGGGGTCAAAAAAGGGGCACGGATGTTTTACAATAAAGACTAGACAGAAATTAATAACTGAAAGTAAAGCATGAATGGGGAAATTTATCAAAAATATTGCTTGGCCATTGAGGAAATCTGAATATAGGATATTGGAGAATAGCAGAGAAATGTGTTCATCTTCTTTGATAACAACCCCGTGGCAATAGGAGAGAATGTCCCAATAGTTGCAGGGATGAAGGGCCTGGATGTCTAAAACTCTAAAATGGTTCAACAACAACAACAACAACAACAACAAAAAGATAGAGAGATACATAGATAGAGTAGAGAGAGAGATAGAGAGAGATAGATAGATAGGTAGATAGATAGATAGATAGATAGATAGATAGATAGATAGATAGATAGATAGATAGATAGATAGATATTCAGACACATTAAGCAACAGGGAAGAAAAGTGATGATGGCTGAATTGAGGCAGTGGCTAACCAGAAATCCCCTGTACTATTCTTCATTTTTTCCCCTGAGTTTGAATTTTTTTCAGCATGGAAATTGGTGAAAGGAAAAGGAGCACAGATTTGTTCCTACACAGGCCCTGAAGAGGTATGATATTCAGCAGGGCAATGATAATTTTAGCCTGAAATAATTATAAAACATAGATAACTAAATGCCCATCTGGACTGGGAAAATTATGATAGGGACATCCGTGAAATATTTTACTATGGGCAAAATAACTTCCCTGATAACAATCTCATGGCATTCTGGGGAGCAAAACGTGCCCTGGGTTAGAATGGCTGCAATGGCCGACAATGACTCGGAGAGGATATGCACCGAGTCTGCGTTTTGCATCCTTCCTGCACTGGCTCTGGGCTTGGCCATGCACATTAGTATTCAGCGGCTGCTGAAACAGAGTGCCACAACCTTAGGTCTTAAAACAATAATAAATTATTACTCCGTGGTTCTGCAAATCAGAATGAGTCACACTGAGCTAACATATGTGAAGCGGCAGCGGGAACGTCCCTTCTGGGAAGCTGTTGGAGCGTGAGATTCTGTGTTCAAGGTTTAAGTGGCTGCCTGTGCTCCTTTGCTCAGGCAGCGTCTTGTTCCATTCCCAAGCCTTTTCTTCAAAGCCCGCTTCTGTGTTCTCACCTTTGTCTCTGAAGCCAACTATCCTATCCCCTTGTTCACCTAGAGTAATCCTCTGGTGCCACTAGACTACCCACACAATCGAGAATGATCTCTCCATCTCAAGGTCTTTACCCTAATCACATCTACACAGTACACCATATATAGTCATCGTTTGGGGGACCACAACGTGAACCTCTAGAGGGGAGTGTCTTCGGCTTCCTACAGCATGGAACTGGTTTTAAGCAAGAGGACAGAATGAGTATGACACGGCAGAAGAGTCAGGGAGTACATGCCCAGTGGGGCCTGTCCTCTGAGAACTTCATTGGGGAACTGCCTCTAGAATCCGACCGCCATGATTTGGAAAACTCAACCCGTCACATGGAGAGGCCACATGGAACGCAAAACGAGGCTCTGGTTAAGACCCAGATGACATCCCATTTGACTTGAGAGTCATGAAACTAAGCCTGTTAGAACAGAATCTTGCCGTCTCCATCAGAGTCTTGCAGGTTCTGGGGACAACAACACAAAAGGCAGAGAGATGAGCCCTGTCCAATGACAAAATTCTGAGCAAAGAAGTAGCTGCAATTCTTTAAAGCCACTTAAATGCGGGGTAGATTTTTGCCCAGAATTATATAACTGGGACAGTATATTACTATGGAGCAGTTAAATGCTGGAGAACTACTAAAGTGTTGACTTTAGGTTGAAGATGAATATCCACAGCTGTCCATAGAGTAATAATTAGATAGAGGAGCCTGTAGTCTCTTTGCAAAAACAAAAATATTGACCCATCATCAAATACAGTATCATATTCTACTCTCTCTAGCAAGAGGGGGTGCCACCAACCCACTCCAAAGTGAGAGAAAACCATGAGGATCTACATTATAACGATGACCAGAACATAGCAGAACTTTTGACTGCAATCTGATACATCAAAAAACCCAACTCAGACAGCACACACAGTGCACAAACAGTGCCTCAACACAAGTCATTAATCGGGGGTTCTCTGAGGCAAGTCCCAGCTCCCACGAGAACTAGACTGGATGGCGGCTGTTTCCGCCATGCACGTCTATTGTTAGAATGTGGATACTGATTTGCAGACACCTGGTCTACTTGTACACCTAGTCCACACATTCTGTTGAACTAGGGGTTCAGCCAAGCCAACGGACTCACTAAATCCTACCGTGGGGTTGGGGATGGGGAAGGATTTTCAGAGTCTTGATCTTGTGATGAGCCACACCGGATGGAAACCAGTTTCCTTCTGGTCTGTGAGAATTTGTGTCCACAGTTTCACTACTCTCAGGGAACATATGCTTAAAATCATCCATTCACTTCCTTCTGGTCTCTCTCTACTGCTCCTAGGAGCTCCAAAGAAATCAACTGGCCCACCTTCTACTCAGAGAAATGACATCCAAGGTTAAGGCATATTTTAAATTTATAGCTCCGGGCATAAAAACGTTGACCCAGCAAGACCCGGGCTTAAATGGTGCCCCAACAGCAAATAGCAGAAATTATTCTCATTTTCTCCACAGTTGGCGGAAACTTGGCCACACTTCCAAAGCATTTTCAAGTCTACATGTGACTAACTTGACCCGAGATCCTCCAAAGTATCACAGATCTTCTTCTTCCTTCTCAGTGCCAGAGTGAACACCTGTGGCTTTGTACCTCGAACAAGAGACCCCAGCAGATCCGCACCTGTGACTCATCTGCTTTTCTCTTGTGCTGTTCCCGGAACTGAAATCCACAGACAATGAGGGAAGCTGCTATTGGGCTCCCAAAGCACAAGCCACAGCCAAACAATTAACACCACATTTCAGGGAGGAAAGCCTGGCTCTTCACTATGGCTTTGAAACTCCAGTCACTAAAGCTAAACTCCCTGGATGCTGGGGAAAATAAACACAAGGCCATGGGCATCTCTTACATGCACAGGCACTCTCTGAGCAAGGACAACGGACTCAAGAGCAGTGCTAGGCACGGTGGGTAAAAAGGAATGGCTGCCCGTGTGCCTCGAGCTCAGCCACTCGCCACATCTGGAAGAGGGAGGAATTGGGTGCATCCAGCCAGTTAACTAGGAGGCTATGTGCTTCAAGAAGAGTCATACTGGATTTGAAAAGCTCGGGGCAGAAGATTAGAAATAGCAAAATGAGGGTACTAAAAGCTCTCCAACTGAGAAATGGCAGCTGGAAGCAACAAAGGAAAGGACAGGGAGGAAAAGTAATTGCTTCCCCACCCCGGCGCTCTTAAAGAGAAGACCTAGAATGAGCTAAGGACAATGGTACAGCAGCCTGGGGTCACGGGTCGCCAGCACCTCCACAGCCCTGCAGACTTACGCCAAGCAGCAAAGTGACAACTTTGGACAGCAGTGTTGTTCTCGATGGCTTAGGTCGTGTCCTGCTTCCTTTGTTCGGGAAAGCAGAGGGTGGGCCCTGGAGATAACCCCAGTGGGGGCACATCCGCCTGGCCTGTGTGAGGCCCTGAATGTGACTGGTCCCCCAAGTGCCACTGGGTGGCGCCTAGCAGCCCCCAGCACGGTCTCAGTCCCACATTGCCAGGTCGCGTGTCAAACGGCATCACAGGCGCCCTGGAAGTGCCCCTGTAATCTTTTTTTTTTTTTTAATTTAAAGCAGCAGGAGATGTTCTCTAGTCTCTATTTGGAGAGAAAGCCTCTCTCAGAAAGAGTTAATTTAAGTCGAAGCACTTAAATGAAGAAGCTTAGCAGAGTAGAAAATTGATTTACGAGCCACAACGCTCATCCTCCAAACTGGGGAGCTGATCTTGCCTTCTCCTTCACCACATCACCCAGCCAGCTCTGCGCCTACAGCTTGTCATGTCACCACGAGCGGTCCAGTGAGACCCACGCGGACACGGTGTGCCCCGTGGCCTCCTCGGCCTCCACTGGACAGACCCGTTTCTCCGTCACTCATGCGCAGAACCCTCAGGTTGGCCTTCATATTGGAGGCAGCGCTGGCTCCCCAAGCCCCGCACGTCCCAATGCCTCGCTGTGCCTCCACGCTCTCCCTGCGTTCTCCTGAGGGCCACGCTATGGGTCAGGTAATCCCCAGTACACAGAACACACCTCGCTGCTACAGCACTCTGACAGCCAAGGGACACACTCCCAACTGACCCATCTCCCTCTCCGCCCCTCCATGACCCCAACTCCAGCTTCCCACTAGCCCCCGTCCATGGAGCCTTGGACTAGGATCCCTCCCGCAGTCCTGTAGCAGTGGCCCTTGTTTGTGGGATCACTGTCGCCTCTGCCAGTGCAGCCCTTCTCCCCACCCCCAGAAACCCTCCAGCACCGCCTGTTGCCATGGACACTCGGGCCCACCACCCCAGGCTCCGTCAGGCCGTCAGCTCTTGCCTCTCCACTGCAGGACACTCGTGTGTGCTCCCAGAGGGCCCACAGCGACAGCCCTGAGCGGGGCGACTTCATCCCAGTCAGGCCCCATGATAGACAGCGCCTTACCGCATGTCAAAACCCAGCGCCCGCAAAGCAACTCGGTCTGACCCAAATATTTGTCCTTTTATAAAAATGTGTATAAATCCCCAGGAACTGGCTCACCAGAAATAGCCCGGGGAAGGAATCTCAATCTCCTTTTCCGTCTTTCTTTCCTGCTGTCGAAAAGGCCCAAGCATGAAATCGGAGAACTACATTCCCCTCTGGAACTGGAATTTATTGACTGCCTAAAGTTTTAATTAGAGCTTCCTGACCAGTGCGGTGGGAGGGCTGCACCAGGCCTGCCCTGTCTGAGAGAGCAAAGAGGTCATGCTGTGTTTACTGGAGCAGAGCAACATTCCTGGCTTTGGCCTGTGACCTTTGGGCTCTTTTTCTTTCAATCAATATTTTTAACCACCATGGGATATCGTTACAAGGCTATTTATGATCGGGTTTCAATCATACAATGTTCCAACACCCATTGCTCCACGTGGGTACATTTCCCACCACCAATGCCCCCTTTTCCCTCTGGATCCCCCACCCCAACCCCTGGTCTATTTCTATGGCAGGCACTTTCCTTCTCTCTTTCCCTCTCCCATTGGTCATCAGGGTCTACAGTACAGACACTGAGAGGTTACCATGTTTGTGCCTTTACCTTATCCAGGGGAGTTGGTTATTTTTCCAAAGATGTAACATAGGGGCACACAGCACAGCGGGTAGGGCTTTTGTTTGCCTTGCACGTAGCTGACTGAGTTTGATCCCGGCATTCTGTATGGTACCCTGAGCCCGCCTGGAGTGCAGCACCAGGAGCAATCTCTGAGCATTGCTGGGTGGTGTGACCCAAAAAAGTAGGTAGGTAGATAGGTAGGTAGGTAGGTAGGTAGATAGATAGATAGATAGATAGATAGATAGATAGATAGATAGATAGATAGATAGATAGATAGATAGATAGATAGATAGATAGATAGATAATAAAGGAAGGAAAAAAAGAAAGAAGGAAGGAAGGAAGGAAGGAAGGAAGGAAGGAAGGAAGGAAGGAAGGAAGGAAGGAAGGAAGGAAGGAAGGAAGGAAGGAAGGAAGGAAGGAAGGAAGGAAGGAAAAAAGAAAGAAAGAAAGAAAGAAAGAAAGAAAGAAAGAAAGAAAGAAAGAAAGAAAGAAAGAAAAAGAAAGAAAGAAAGAAAGAAAGAAAGAAAGAAAGAAAGAAAGAAAGAAAATCTCCCAGCTTGGGTGCCCAGCTGGTGGCATCCTAATTCATTTCCGGCTGCTGTGTGTTCAGAAACCTTTCACAAAATGTGCCCGATGCCACATTCAGTGAGCCCCACGTGAGCCAGTGGAGCCCCTTTGAGTCAGCAACAGCCCCTCCAGGGAGGCCCCAGAATCCGATGCCCCCCGCCTGATCCCCATCACCAGGCCCTGAAGGGCTTGACCTAAACATCCATCTCAGCTCTCTCTTCTTCTCATGGGCTCAACCCACCAGGCCCAGAGCTCCCCAGGTGAGATGTATATACTGCCTGTCATCGGCGGTCCCGGCGATCCTGTCCCTCAGCTTCTGCTCTATCCCCACGCCCGGCCACACCTGCCCCCTCCACAGGCCCGTCCAGTGGTTGGAGCCTTGGTTCCCCTGGAGCCTTCCCAGGCTCCCACCCACCCGCCTCCCCACTCTGTCACCACGACTGCCTCGCTCTGCTGGTTCTGAAGAGCATGTATCACCCTGAACAAGGATTGTTAAACGCCCGTAGATGTTATCTAGAAACACGTCCCCTTTCTAGAAGTGCAAGGTTTGGCATTACATCCTCTTGTGAGCTAGTTGTGGCTGGCCCAGCATGGGGCCCTGTATAAAGGAGTTCGACAAACAGCTGCTGGAACACACGAATCCAACATTTAAAAATTCCCAGTACCTCCCAACGAGAGATGTACCCCGAATAATGAGAGGTCATGGAAGCAGAGCGCAGGTGTGCGTAGTCCTGAGGGCGTGCGGAGAACAATTAAACTGCCGGCGAGAGCCCTGTGTAAATCAATGCTCCGCACTATTGATTGGTGAATAAACACTGTTTAACTGGAATGAGTGAGCTCTGTGAGCATTCTCATGGAAAGATGCCCAAGACAGTCTCTGTGGAACAAGCAGGATAGAGTATGCATAAGCATGATCTCATTTATGGTAAAGAAAAACAAACAAGAAATCCGCGACACCTTAAATACTGCTTATTTATGCTGGGACACCTTAAAGGACAGGAGAGACAGAAGGATCCAGAATTTGTATCTTTGCTTTTAAACTTTGGTCATCTTTGGGCTGAGTGAAGGAGGTCTCTTCATTCACCTGGGGGTTCATACTGTCTGATTTTTTTTTAAAATAAGATTCATATTGCCTGGCGGTAAGAAAAAGCTCAGCGCATTGGGATAAAGCTGAACCTCTATATGCTCAGAACCCACTGGAGTTGGGGAGAAGCGAGGTGCCTCAAGCGGGCGCTCCCTGGAGTTGCCCAGAGCCATGTGTCATATCATTCCAGCCCCGTCCCCCTAAACTCGGGCCCCTCTAAGCTGTATCACAGACAGACGCAGTTCTCTGATACATTTCATTTCCTTCCCGAGTTCCTCCCTGGTCACTCTTCCCCCAGCTCTGCCCACGGGGTCACATTTCAATCACCTGCAAACTCTGAGCACCAGGCACCTGTTGTAGACAGTCAGAAGAGCCGAAGGGACGTTAACACTGGACAGTTAACACTGGGATTAGGACCCAGAGTCCTGTGACACAGCTAGCTTTGGGAATAGGATTCTGGATCTGGTAGATGCCAGTTAATATAGAGCAAAGGAGTCAGGATCCAGTGGACACAGCATAGGAAAGAGGGGCCGGATCCAGCTGGCACGATTAACAAAGTTATCCAGGATCGAGTGGACACTAATGTTAATGTTGGGAACATGGAGTCAGGTCCAGCACTTTCTCCAGAGCCGGCCACGCAGGTGCTGGGTGAGGTGGTGACAATCCCCAGGCTGCGTGGCAGAGGGAGGGACGGTGGCTGCACCCTCTCCCTCAGGCTGCTCCACTCTCGGAGCTGGAAAGTCATTTAAGATAGGAACAGGAATCAATCGCAAGGTCAAAACATGCATCTCCAATGACCAAAGGGTTCATTGCAGAGTTTAGGGAGGTGGGGCTGGCATGACGTGGCACATAGCTCTTTGGCCTGGGCCTCTGTTGGGTGATGCCCCACACTTTAGCTCGGATCTTTGCATGTGGGACTCCTCCCCTCTGTATAAGCTAGTAGCATAACTTCAGGTCAGGGCTTTCTGCCAAAGAGATCTCCTTCTTGTGGAAACATGAAAGAAGTATGGGGGCTTTTGTTAATTTGACTAATGACTCCAGGATATCCTATTTCCTAACTATTAGTCCAGTACAACCTAGACTGGATATATTTCCTCTTATTCTCCACAGGTTCTCGAGGGACTGGACAATACCAGGAAGAATCCACCCTGGTAACAATATAGGGCCACTCTTAGGGAACTTAACTCTATAAAGATTAAAGGAGAGGTCATACTGGCTTGTCTTAAGATAAACTTATAAAGGCTCCCAGTAAATATAGAACAAGAGCACTTAAGAAATTGCCCTGGAGCAGAGATTGAACACAGGACCTTGTGGGGATGGAGATATCAATCTAGTATGGGGTCATAGTTTGAACTACGACATGATTCCCATGAAAATATACCCTATAGATATTATATCTCAGGTGTAGTCTTTATGCAAGCTCCATCTCTAAGGTGTCTGCACAAGAAGCTGGTCTGGGAGGAAGGAACAAGGCCTCACAGTTGCATCTGTTAAGCTTGAGCAAGACATGCGGCCACCCTGGAATTTGCACCTAAAAGCTGGTTTTGAATTTTGGTTATGCCTGACTTGCCCCTGAGGAAAGTCAGAGGCTTTTGTGCTTGGTGGGATGGGAGGGAAAAAAAGGGCAGCTGAGTTTGGTCAGGAGGACACGTGTGTGTGTGTGTGTGTGGGGGATTCTTGATCACAGAGCACATGATGATGGCGTCTGATCAGCAGCTGTGGGTCTGTGGGAGCCCGTCACTCAGAGTGTGTTTAACTCATCGGTAGAAGTAGAAAGTTTTGGATTATTTGGACTGCACTTGTGGCTTTTGTTCATTGGCCATCAGCCCCTCACGTGTGATCAGGGTACCTGATGGAGCCCAATATTGTTGGGGTCCCACGTGGCCCTGACAGGTGTCCACTTCAGCATCTCTACTAAGCTGCCAAGGGGAGGCAGCTGTCCAAATGCCTTCCAATGGCCTTGCAAACTGATGTCCTGTGGGTCTGGGATCTGAGAACCCGATTGAA
>JAJIBD010016730.1:0-15865 GCA_021461705.1 Cryptotis parvus | reverse complement strand
GGCTGACAGCAGACAGGATGAATGAAGATGCTTGCCTTGCATATCACTGACCCCAGTTCAATCTCTGGTACTACACCGTCTCCCTGAGCACTGCCAGGTACAGCCTTGCAGTCTCCTGAGCACTGCTGCAGTGACCTGAGTGTCCCCAACACTTTAAGGTCCAAGAAGCACCACATTCTTGGATACTCACTGATCCACCAGCCCAACTGGTCAAGAATCCCTGGCAGAGGCCCCTGGACCACCTGAGTGCCATCTGGGAGGGCCCAAAACAAGGGAAAAAGTGGTGTGCGTGTGTGTGTGTGCGTGTGTGTATGCGTGTGTGGTGTGCGTGTGTGAAGGTATGCGTGTGTGTGTGTGTGTGTGTGTGTGTGTGTGTGTGTGTGTGCACTTTAGGGCTACACCCAGCAGTGCTCAGGCTATTACTGGCTCTGTGTTCCAGCACACGACCCCTGCTGGTGCTTGCTTGGGTGCTGTATATGTGTTGTTCCAGGGATTGAAGCAGGCCGGCAGGACACAAGGCAAGTCCTCCTTCTCTCTGGCCTCTCTATAGCAATTTTGGTACCAACGATGGAATCCTTAAATGAGGCAAGTACTTGCCCCTGACCCGAGCAGCATTTCTGTTGGAGAGAGACTGCTGGTCAAAATGCATTTCCACTGTGATAGATTCTGCCACTGTGTGCTCCAGACAGGCGATGTATAAACACTCCAGCTGCCATGGTTGATCTTTTCTTTGTTTTTCACGTGGGTACCACACCTAGTGCTGAGGGTTAGTCTCCGGCAGTGTTTGGGAGACCGTGCAGTGCCAGGGATCAAACCTGGGGCTCCTACATGTAAGGCAGGTCTCCAGCCCTTTGAGCTCTCCCCTCAGCCCGGCACAGACCTATTTCAATAAATCAGTTTGAGGACCGGGTGTGTGCCATGCCGCTGCAAGGACTTGAGTTTGATCCCCAGCACCACATGGCCCCGAAGCCCCAACTCCAGTGGGACTAAGTAAAGACCATCTAACCCAGTGGGCTGATATTGCCACTAGTGACCCCAGGTCCCCAAGCCTTGCTTGGAATCCTTCATCCTCCTCCCCAAAAAAGTAAAGACGGACGTTTCTATTTGAACCAAACAATTGTCTAGAAAGTGAGGCCTGTGTCTTGGCTCACAGCGAGATGCTGATTTTCAGCTCCTCCGCTGCTGCCCTCTGCTTCTCAATGGTGTTTCCTTGCTGTGGTCCCCTGTTGTGTCATTTGGTCCCCTAGTTGGTGCTGTGGCCCTGTTTGGCACATGGAGGTTTTCAAGTCCGGAAGTCAAAGGTGCTTTGAGGCACAGTGTTTGCCCCAGGTTTCCTCCCCTCCCCTGCCCCCGGTGGGCTAGAGCCAGCCCCAGATCCCAGTGTGACACTCTCCCAGGTGTCTTGGTTTGGAGCCCGTTTCTGTGGACACCCCAGCCTCCAGCCCACTGCCAACACCCCGCAAAACCCCCGTTGCTGGTGACACTCACCTCTCACCCGCTTCCCCATCAACCCAAAGAATTGTCTTGCTTTGCCTCTCTTCACCTCCTGCAGCTGGAGCTGAATGCTGGGAGGGCGCCCTCCTGAGGAAACAGCAGCGTTAGCAGCTTTCGGGACCTGGGAGGGCGCCCTCCTGAGGAAACAGCAGCGTTAGCACCTTTCAGGACCTGTTGCCCTGTCACCCGCCCCGCACCTCAAGCAGGGAGAGCGCACCCTTCAGCACACAAGGAACTCAGTGACCACCCCCAAAACCTATAAAGGCAGCACCTACTCTCACCTCGCTGCCCAGAGGTAAACAGAGGCGCATAGGGCCCTCATCTGTCCAGCGTCACCAGCCGGGCACTGAGAGGGGGGAGCAAGCACTGAAGCATGGTGGGCTGAAAGGCACAAACCCAGGGGTCTTCCCTAATCACAGCCCCTGCCTGGAATAGACACGGCAGTTTATCATGACAGAGCAGGACACAGACTTATGGAGACGAGGCCACACAGGAAGTTGGCGAGGGAGAATTCAGCCTCAACCAACCCTGACAGCGTGGATTTGGTTCCGACTGGGGAATCGTCTCCCCACCTGGACAGGAGGCAGCTGAGGGGGGTACCTCCCCTCCAGTCCCGCACTGCCTCCTGCTCTTCCTCTTCCCGCGTCCTGGGACATCCCTCTCGAGAGCCTTGGTGTGCGGGTGTGTGTCGAGGACACATGTCTATCGGTGAAGCTGTGGGCCCAGGCTCTCGCCTGAGGGCCCAGAACTTCAAGAACTCACTTCTCCATGAGCCTTCAGACTATTGCAGTCAGAAGAAGGGAGAAGGGCCAGCTCGGCTCTGCTGGGAAGAGCCCGGGGGTGGCATTCATGAGACCCCCCAGTGCATCTGTGACCCCAGTGCCTGCCCCTATGACAGGAGCTCACGGGAGCTCAGAAAGCTGAGTGAGGGACGGCCCCTTTGGGGAAAAGACGGCCGAGAAATGAACAGAGCCCAGAGTCCTGCTCACTTCCCTAGCATCACCAGCGAGAGACAGAGCGAGCACAGAGGCTCACAGGCACAAACCCAAGGGTCTTCCTTAATCACAGCCCCCGCCTGGAAGTAGGCACGGCAGTTTATCTGCCTTGACAGAGTGGGACACAGGCTTATGGAGACAAGGACACACAGGAAGTGTCGGTCTTGGTTGGATCTGGGACGTGTCAGCCCCCAGTTCAGGCCGCTCCAGCCCTTGCTGCAGGGGCACCAGCCAGAGCCCCTGAGAAGCCCCCCTGGCCTGTACCCACTTCCAGGACTGGGAGAGGATTGTTTTCCAGGCCTTGTACTAATCTGTCACTTCCCATCTGTCTCCTCCCCTGGACGTCAGTGTGGGGCAGCCGCCTGCAGCTGGGGTCACCTCGCTTGGCCAGGAACCAGCAGTCTCTGGAGATTTGAACTCACTTCTAAAAAGCTTGTGAAAACCACTTTGCCTCCGTAAAAGGCCGCCCAGCCCTCACACGCCAGCCAGTGGCAGGGAAAGGCTGTTTACGGAATCTAAAGTCTCACCTTTCTCCCCTCCTCCTGCAGGCATCTGGGGTGGGGTGGTGCTTTAAGAGACATTTATTCCTTTTCTTGCCCTCCTCATCTTTTCACCCAAAGGGCCAGTGCCAGGGATGGCTGCAGATGGGGTCCAGTGAGGCTGGGGTGCCACTCTCCCTCCACCTTGCTGCTGCTGATGACCCACACCTATATTACGAGTGCCCAGTCCCTGGTCTCGGGAAGCAGAGAGCAAGGGAGGGGCATATATTTGAGAGAGTCACACAAGGCTTTAGTGGGCAGAAGGCTGGCGGCACTAGCTGAGTTCCCTGGTGGCCACGTTCTGTGCTAGCTGCTATGTGCTCCAGCCAGTTCCTCTGACATTCACCATTAAAACATGTCAGAGCTTGGAAGAAGTGGCCTTGGCCGTTATTTTCCCTCGGCCCCCTTTGAGCTGAATGGGCCAGAGAGGAGCGGCAGTGAGTGTCCCAAGGCCCAGTGGGAGGGGGGAAGCTGAGGCTTGAATCTCCTCCTGTCTAGCTTCTCAACTGCACACATTTCCAGGCACAAACACAAAGGAGATTAAACCCCAGAGACATTCCCTGGCTCTGTCTGGCCCCAGGAGGGTCTTTACCATCTGGAAACTTGGGAGGTGGAGGGAGGAACTCCTGGACAGGGTCTGAGCTTTGGTTCAGTGTGTCTGGTCTCTGCTGCCTCTCTCTGTAGGCAGGAGCTGTGTCTGGGGTTTATTCCCAGTGCGGATGCTCAGGTGACCTGAGTAGGGGACGGTCTAGCAGAGAGGTGCTTGTCAAGAAATGTGTTTCTGTGAGGCTGAAGCGATGGGTCAAAGTGTAAAGCATTTGCCTTGCACATGGCCAACCCAGGATCAATCCCTGGCATCCCATCTGGTTCCTGAACACTGCCAGGGAGTAATTCCTAAGTGCAGAACCAGGAGTAACCCCTGAGCATCACAGCAAAAAAAAAGTGTTGGGGCCGGAGTGATAGCATAGCGGGTAGGGTGTTTGCCTTGCATGTCATGCAGCTGACCCGGTTTGATCCCCGGCATCCCACATCATCACCCGAGCTCCGTCAGGCGTAATTCCTGAGCGCAAAGCCAGGAGTAGCCCCTGAGCATTGACAGGTGTGACCCAAAAAAAGCAAAAAAAAAAAAAAAAGAAAGAAAAAAAGAAACATGTTACTGTGCCTCTAGCCAGAGCAGGGACCCTACACCAAGAGGATGTCCTGGAAAAGAGATTACAGGAGATCCTGAATGGCAACACAGAGAATCAGAGCTCGGGCAAGGGGATCTTTGGTATTTCTGGAGCTGCACAATCTAGTCAAGATTGACTAGACGACATATCTTCCCTGTGCCTCAGTTTACCTGCCCAGTAAACAGGGACAATAATCATGCTTTTCCCATATGGCTGACAGGAGGCTTAAATAGGTAAGCATGTATCTAAAGAGAGTCGGAGGGGCCGGAGCAATAGCCCAGCGGGTAGGGCATTTGCCTTGCAGGCAGCCAGCCCATGCCGGCCTGGGTTCAATCCCCAGCATCCCATATGGTCCCCTGAACACCACCAGGAGTGATTTCTGAGTGCAGAGCCAGGGAGAAACCCCCTGAGCATTGCCGGGTGTAAAAAAAAAAAAAAAAAAATAAATAAATAAAAAATGAAGAGAGGCCGGAAACAGAGTATATGTTGAGTCACACACACACACACACACACACACACACACACAAATGCACACACCCCTGGTCTTTAGCCTACCCCAGGGAGCAGCTGCCTACTTGGCAGTGGGTGCCAGCTCCTGGCAGTGTCTGCACTGGTGTGTCCACACCCCTTGCCACCATGGACCATCTCCTTCCCTCCCTAAAGATACCTCCAGGGTGATGGTTATCCAGGGCCTTGCTTCCTCACTGAGCACCAGTTCCTTGTCTGGCGCCACGGCACAGGCAGACAGCGCGGTCAGGAAGAGCAGGGCGAGGCCAGGCAGCATGGTGTGTGCCGGGGTGGGCGCTCTGGGGGCCCCTCTCAGCCTCAGCGGGAGGCCAGTCTGCCCTCTGCTTCTCTCAGCAGGGGCACAGGGCTCTGGGCCTCTGGCCTGCGCACCAGCCTGCTTCTTCCTTTAGCTTATCTGACCGGGTCATTTCTGATCCTCCCCTCCCACCCAGCAGGAGAGACCAATGGTCTGGGGGTGCTGCTGGGAAGGAGGCCCTGCACCCTGATCCCTGGGCTTAGCGGGCTGATGCAACCCTGGTTCGCCTTTGGCTGTGTGCCCAATGGGCAGGTGCACAATGGGTCGGGGTGTTGGGCCTGGAGCTTCCAGCTTCCTGACTGGAAGACACGGGAGGGGCTGGTCCTTGCCGTCCTGGATAAGTGCTACGTGGCTTCTGCTTTCTACAGCTCTGCTCCCCTCTGCAGAGGCCTCTCCTGAGCTCAGGAATTCCCCTGTGCTTCGATAGACTGCTCCTGGACCCCGTCCTCAGAGGTCCCCCTCCGACTGGCACTCCTCTGTGTGCTTAGAAACACATTTCCTGGGCTGGAGCGGTAGCACAGCAGATAGGGCGTTTGCCTTGCACACTGCTGACCCGGGTTCTATCTTCGGCATCCCATATAGTCCCCTGAGCACCGCCTGGAATATATTCCTGAGCTAAGAGCCAGGAGTAACCCCTGAGTGTCTCAGGCTGTGACTCAAGAAAAATAAAAAACACACAAACACATTTCCTGCCCTCAGAGAAACACAGGGCTTTAATGAGCCTTCTTCTTTGGTTTTATTTTATTTGGGGGCCATACCGGGGGTGCTCAGGACTTACTCCTGGCTCTGTGCTCAGGGATCAGGCCTGGTGGGGCTCAGGAGATCATATGGGATGCCAGGGACCAAACCTGGGTCAGTCATGTGCATGGCAAGCGCCCAACTTGTATTATTGCTGTGAGCCTTAGATTAGGCTTCTGAAAAGTAGGAGGTTCTCCACAAGCTGAAACTGGGATTTACCAGGAAAATGGCCTCCGACAACAAGTCCAGGTCATCAGCACCAGATTCTCTTCCAGCTGTTGCCAAAGTGATCCCTCTAAAGCCCTGTCTGACCTGTCTCTCTCTGCAGCCTTCCAGTAGCTCCCCATTGCCCTTGGCATCAAGTTCAAGCTCCTTACAGGGTATACAAGGCCTTTGACCACTTAGTCTTCCATTCATCCACCTAGTCACCCACCCATCCATCCTTGCATGTGTTAATCCATGCATGCATCCACTCACCAATCATCCATCCATCCATTCATCCATCCGCCCATCCATCCATCCATCCATCCATCCATCCATCCGTCCATCCATCCATCCTTCCATCCATTCCATCCACCCATCCATCCACCCATCCATCCATCCATCCATCCATCCATCCATCCATCCATCCATAAAGCCATCCACCCATCTGCCCATCCATCCATCCATTCATCCATCCATCCACTATGCATGCATCCTTCCACCTCCATCCATCCACCCATCTGCCCACCCATCTGCCCATCCATCCATCCATGCATCCATCCATCCATCAGGCATGCATCCTTCCACCCATCCATCCACCCACCCACCCATCAGCTTACTTTTTCTTTCATCATCTACCCACCAGCGATCCTCCAGGGGTATACTCCTGGCTCTCCACTCAGGGAATTACTCCTGGGGCTGTGGTTAGGGGACCATATGGATGCCTAGGGATCGAACCCACGAAACAACTTTGTCTATGGGCCATATCTTGCTCCAGCCCCCCCATCAAGCTACTGGTTTCCTCCATCATCTACACCACCAATTCCTTCCATATGGGGACCCACCTCCATCCATCATGTGGAATAACGGGGCTGTGGTCAGAGACTTGGATTCCAGCCCTAGTTCCACCACGGAATAGCTGTCGCCCGTCTTTGGCACATTTCTTTTCTTTCCTGATCCTTCCCCTCTTTTTTTGTCTTTTCTCTCCATTCTCTCTTCCCTTTCTCTCTTTCTCTCTCTGTCTCTGTCTCACTCTGTATCTCTGTCTCTCGTGTTTCTCTGTCTCTGTCTGTCTCTGTCTTTCTGCCTGCCCCCCTCTTTCACGGCTGTGTGTCCAAAGATCATATAGTGCTGGGAACGCAACCCAAATCCAAACATAGCATGTGCATTCCAATCCTTGGAGAGATTTCCCCAGCCTCCCAGGCACATTACTGAACCCCCCCAAGTCCAGGACTCCTCATCTGTATCGCAGGATGAATAACAGCACTTATTTCCAAGGTTGTCTGTGGCTGAAAAGAGATAATGCCTGGGAGCTACTTAGCATAGTGGATAATGATTAATATTTAATAGCTGTTAACTATGATCTATGATTACTGTTACTATTGCTGACCCCTGACGTCGCATAAGCTGCTGTCCCTGGGCCTCAGTCTCTGACAATGCAGGAGAGAGACTCCGACTGGACAGATGAGTGTGGTCAGCTTGGTCTGGGTGGTACAGAAACTTGCCCTCTCCTCAAAGCCATTGCTTGACCCAGGACACCACGTGCATTGCTCTGTGACCCCATACTAGGCCTTGGCTGGAGACCTGGAATGTTCCCGCTCATCCTAAAACGTTCAGTTGCGAGATCACCTCCCTAGTAGATTTCCCCTGTCTGTGTTCCCAAAAGCCCTTTCCTGGATGCTCCAACACCCCTGCTCCTGGCCTTTCTCCTGGCGGTGGTGAGACGCGGCTTTGAGAGCCTAGTATAGATGCAGCCAGAGGTGCTCTGCTCACTGGGCAGCCTTGCCTTGACTCCAGAAAAGGGCGATTTGTTCTATTTCCCTCAAAAGGGGCCAGCTGGGCAGTGGGGCTGGGCAGTTTGTGTGCTGGGCACAGGAGGTCCTCAGGAAATGCCAGCCCACAAAGTAAAAAGGGGCATCAGCACCACCGTGGAGAGTTTGGGGTACACTGCTCCCCCACCCCTTTCCTCTCACTGAGACTTTGCCCAGACAGGGAGCTGGCCTCGTCCCACTCCCCTTTGGACTTGGCTTTGCAGTTACAAGTCCTTAGACTAGCTTCTCAGTGGCCCTCACTGAAGTCAAGGATGATGGGGTGGGAGAGGGTTGTGACCTCTCGCTGAGAACAGGCACCCAGCACCCACAGGCACCCAGTCAGCCTGGGTCTTTCCACCTGGGGCTCAGCCCAGAGCTAGCTGAGACTTCCCATTGGTGGGTTGGAAGCTTAGGACCCCAGGACTGTCTGCGCCTCAGTTTCTCCTTCGGCAAATTGGAACACTCCCTCCTTACTGGTCAAACTGTCAATTCCTGCCCATAAAGAGTCCAGCACAGACCTGGCACAGATTCACAAATGCGGTGAATTTGTGTGATTTAAGCTTGGGTGCTGGGATTTCAGTTTGCCCCCTCCCCTGCCCTGCGTAGAAGTAGCAAAGGGGCAGGATGTGCAAGGTACCAGGCAGGGACCGGCGGAGGTGCCCTCCTCGGAGCAGCAGGGGGCCAGGGAGTGGGGGAGAAGGGAGAGGAGATGCCCAGAGGCCGGAAGGGGGGGAGGGGCGGGGTGCAGGCTGGAAACCGCCGCTATTTGCAGCGTGGCCTTGGGGCTGCGGTTGTGCTGGCTCTCAAAACTCAGGCAACCGAGCCCACTGCCCCGCCCGGTGCCCTCGGCCACCCGGGCACGGCCCCTCTTCGCGTCCTGGCGGTTCTGGCACGGGGTGGGTTGGGCCGACGCAGTTGGAGGAAGGGCGGGCGAGACGGCAGGATCAGGGCCAGGCCGCTGTCCTCAGTGGCTGCAGAGAGGCGGGTCCTGGACGGCAGGGCTTGAGGGGTGGGATGTAGGGAGCCCAGGTAGACCCCATGCTGCGGGCGGGCGAGGTAGTCTGGGTCCTAGTGGGCGCGGGGAGGCGGCGGCAGGTAAGACCCCAGCGTGCACTGGGGGCTGCAGAGGTATGTCGAGGCAGGGTGCCCTCACCGGAGCCAGGAGATACGTCGAAGCGGCTAAGACCGCCGAGGGGCAGGGCCCGGGCCGAGCACGGCGTGGCGGGTGGCCGCGGGATGGGTCGCGCCCTTGGCGGGGAGCCCCTGGGCGCCGAGTGGGCGCGCGGCCGTGCCAGAGGCTGCGGCTTGGCCGAGAGCGCGGGGCTGCCGGGGAAGGGCGGGAGGGGAAGGAGCCGGGGCAGATCAGAGCAGCGGGAAACGCGGGAGCAGGCGGGCGCCCCGGAGCGCTGGGGCGGGTCGGTGGGAGCCGCAGCTCCGCCGGGGCCGCGCGGGGATTCGAGCACTGCCCGCCGCCTGCCCGGGGCTCGTCTCCTGGACCGCAGCGCGCCCATGGGCGCGAGATGGGAAGGGCCGGGCGAGTCAGACGGGACCGGGACCTGCAGTGGGGCTCCACACTCCATGGGCAGTAAAGGGGTCCTCGCCTCCCCGCGCTTCGACCTTCCCACGACCCTTCAGCGCCCCCCACGTGGAAGAGCCCCGCTCGATGCTCCCGCTGATAGACCTCCACGACCAGCTGTTCCGGAGTGGGGCTGTAGCCGGTTCCGAATCCCCGGGACCGACCCAGACCTTGCCAGAGGCAGTCATTAACGGAGGGGGAGAAGGGGCTTTTCCTGGATGGCGCCCGGAGGGTATGGCTCGAAGTGACTTGGTCGGGTCAATAGTCTACGCTCTGGCCTTGCAGGTTCCAAGTAGCAATGGCTTAAGACCTCTGAGAAAGTCTGGGGGTTGGTACTTCACTTGCCTTGCATGTGGCCAGCATGTGGCTAGCGGGGGTGTTTGAGCCCCAGTCCCAGCAGGAATGATCCCTTATAGCACAGAGCCAGGAAGGAGTAAGCCTTGAGCACCTATGGGTGTGACCCATATACACGCGCACACCAAATAAAAAGTCTGGGCCCAGAGCAAGTGTGAGACCCTGAGCTGGCTGGACCCAGCACTGCACGGACCTCCACATTGCCTGCTCACTGACTATGGGCCTATAGATAGACAGATAGATAGACGATAGATAGAGGATAGATAGAGGATAGATAGAGGATAGATAGATGATAGATGATAGATGATAGATAGATAGATAGATAGATAGAGGATAGATAGAGGATAGATAGATAGATAGATAGATGATAGATAGATGATAGATGATAGATAGATAGATAGATAGATATAGATAGATGATAGATGATAGATGATAGATAGATATGATAGATGATAGATAGATAGATAGATAGAAAGATAGATAGATAATTCTATCTATATCTAGATAGATATGCCAGTTCCATTCCTGGCATCCCATAGATAGATCATTCTATCTATCTGTCTGTCTGTCTGTCTGTCTGTCTGTCTGTCTGTCTATGAGGGTTGGGGTGGGCTGGAGAGATATTACAGTCAGTAAAGAGCTTGCCATACATGCAGCAAACCCAGGTTCGATTCCTGGCATCCCATAGATTCCCCTGAGCCCACAAGACACAATTCCTGGGTGCAGAGCCTGGAGTAAACCCTGAGCACCCATGGTGTGCCCCTTTCAAAATGAAAAGATATAATGAAATTACAACCCCCCACACACACACACTTTGCAGGCAAGCCCAGAGCAAGGCTCCTTCGCTGGTATTTGGCCATGGTCAGCGAGTTCTCTAAGGCAGGACAGGGGCATCTCTCCCGCCTAACTAGGAGCTCCCTCGGGCTGGGCCCCTTCTCAGCTCAGGCCCATTGACTGGGCTTTACAGGTAGGACTTAGAAGCTTCAGGCCTGAGTTGCTGAGGGACCCAGGGCGAGCCCCATTGTTAGGGGTGTGGGCTGTGGTAAGATCCCCTCATCGGCTCAGGAGGGGCCTCTTCTGAGCACTGCTCCCCGCGCAGTCAAGGCCCGGGCATCTGACCCCATTAGTGGGCACCTTGGGCTGCCTTCCTGGCTCCAGCCTAGCCAGTGTTGGAGAAGAGAGAGCAGCTAATTGAAAACATGTCTGTAATGCACTGTCCTTTGTCTACTGAGCCCAGCCTCCGGACCCCACTGTCTGCCCAACGGCTTCTTCCTCCTTGGGCAAGGAGGACCGCAGAGGCGCTTATCGGAGCCTGTGGCTCTGGTGGCTGGGCTGGGCAGCCAGTGTAAGGCTCGGAAATGACTCCCCCTACACCCCCACGCCTGCACTTCCCAGAGCATGGGCAAGCCCATTCGTGGGGCGGAGAGTCAGGGCATGAGCACCCCTAGCTCCCACCTGCCGTGAGACCCTGACTGCTATGCGGGGAGTCAAGAAGGTTTCAGAACAAAACAGTGAGGCTTGGTGTTTTTCCTTTGTGGGATCCCCAAACTTCCCCTACCTGTAGGGGTGAGAGGAGGTGGGAACAGAGCTCAGAGAGGTTTTTTTTTTTTTTCTTTTTTTGGGTCACACCCAGCAATGCTCAGGGGTTTCTCCTGGCTCTGCACTCAGGAATTACTCCTGGCGGTGCTCGGGGACCATATGGGATGCCGGGGATCGAAAACGGGCCGGCATGGGCCAGCCGCATGCAAGGCAAACGCCCTACCCGCTGGACTATCGGCTCTGGCACCATCAGAGAGGTTTTGAGGAGGCATGGTGAGAGGGGAGAGGAGGCAGGTTGGGGCTAGGAGAGGAGGGGCTGAGATCTGCAGGGGTGCAGAGAGAGGGACACTGACCTGAGGGGCGGAAGTGGGGCTGGCTGGCAGAGTGGACACACTGGAGGTTCCAAGTGACCTTGATGCCCCAGGGATTCAGGTATTTGGGGATGAGGAGGTCAGGGTGCTGGGCTGGTAAAGCGAGGGGGAGAACCCAGACCCTGAGACAGAGGGGGTGAGGCTGGGAATCTCACTGACCTGCACATTCGAGATGGGGTGGCACATGAGGGGGGGGAGGGGGTCGGCAAGGAGGGGGTGCAGACAAAGGGAGAGAGATCTTATAAAAAGACGCAAATGTGTTCAACCCAACAGGCATGTTTCATTTCATTTTGTTTTATTTGGTTTGGGGCCACCCCGGGTGCTCAAGGGAAACTCCTGGCTCTGTGCTTGGGGGACCACAAAGGGTTGAGCAGTAAACCTGAGCCTCCCGCTGGCAAAGCCTGAGCTGTCCTTTCAGCCCTGAAGTGAACAAATGCTACCACTTAAAAGACAGAAAGAAAAGGTGCCTAAGGGGTGTCGGGGTGCTGACACATGGCAGGTGAAGGGCGTTTCCGTCGCTTATCGATGTTTTCTGGTAGCTGAGAATTCTGGAGTGTGAATATGAGCATGATTGCCTTTACAATTGATCTATTTCTTTCTTGGTTGTTCTGGAACCTCATCTAGCAATGCTCGGAGCTTACTCTTAGCTCTATGCTCAGGGATCACCTCCTGCCAGGGTTTGGAGGACCATATGGAGTTCTAGGGTTCAAACTCAGACTGGCTCCATGCAAGGCAAAGTGCCTTACCTGTTGTACTATCCCCTTTGGTCCTATTTTTTTTTTTTTGCTTTTTTGGGTCTCACCCGGCAATGCTCAGGGGTTAGTCCTGGCTCTGCACTCAGGAATTACTCCCTGGCGGTGCTCGGGGGACCATATGGGATGCCGGGAATCGAACCCAGGCCGGCATAGGCCGGCCGTGCAAGGCAAACGCCTCTACCCGCTAGGCTATCGCCCCGGCCCCCTTTGGTCCTATTGATTAAAATTTTTTTTATAGGGGTCACACAGAGCAGGGCTTGAGGGATCTGGGGCCACTCCTGAAGATGATCAGCTCAGTGGAGCAGTCCTAATGGACTTGAGTCCAAAGCAGGGTGGAGGACCACCGGGCCACAGTCAGGAGCTTGGATGGACATGTGGGACAGGGAATTCTACTCAGAATCCCACACATGCTAGTCATGTGCTCGATCATATGAACTGTTGCCCTGCTCCCTCTCCCTGCTTTCACTATTACACACACACACTCTCATACACATACACACACATACTCAAACCAATACATAAAACCATGCACACTCACCTCCCCGTGACTGCAGGCTCTGTGCTGTGGATCCAAGCACTAGCTTTGAAAACACACACCATGCATTTTCTAGGCTCCAAGACTTATACTTGCTTTTTTTTTTTTTGAGCCATACCTAGCAGTGTTCAGGGCTTACTTCTGACTCTGCATTTAGGATCACTCCTGGTGGGATTCATGGGGCTCTATGGGGTGTTGGGGATCAAAACCAGGTCAGCTGCGAGCAAGGTGAAACCCTACCTGCTGTACTATCTCTCTAGTTCCCAGAGGCCTCCAAGTCTTGTGCCTGTAAAGAACAAGTACACATCTCTTTTTCTGATCATTATTCCTCAGTAGTCTCTAAACTATGAGGTATAGTCACTATTTACAAAGACATATAACATCTCCGGTGTACTGAGTGACTTAGAGATAGATAATCAAAGGGACTGGTGAGGTTTTGTTTACATGCAAGTAAGGCTCTATTTATTATCAGGGTCTAAGATGGTGGTGTCAGAGATGCTGGGTCCAGTCCCCTGTAGCTATGGAGGATTGCCTATAATCCAAATGTCCATGAGCAAGAGACTAGATACACCAGTGTGAGATGGATTACTACACAGCAGTGAAAAGTGATGGAGTAGTGAGTGTATCTGGCCAGAGAGAGAGAACAGGACGCTAAGACTCCTGCCACTGGGGCTGGAGCGATAGCCCAGCGTGTAGGGGCGTTTGCCTTGCAGTGGCCGGCCCATGCCGCCCGGTCCGATCCTTGGCATCCCATATAGTCCCCTGAACACCGCCAGGAGTGATTCCCTGAGTGCAGAGCCAGGGAGAAATCCCTGAGCATTGCCGGGTGTGACCCAAAAAGCAAAAAAAAAAAAAAAAAAAAAAGACTCCTACCATGTATGCCACTGACCTGTTTAGTCCCCTGTGACCATGTATGGTCTCGGGCACCACTAGAAGTCACTCCTGATATGCCAAACCCCACAAAATAAAAAATGGTTGTATCTGTGTGGATAAAACTCACAAAATGTTGATCAAAATTCACGTTGCAGCAGAGCACCCCTGTATAACTTCGTCTCTGTAGATTTTCAAATGGGAAAGCATGACTATTATGAATGGAAATAATTCTGGGCAGTGAGAGCATAAGATACTCAGAAATCACTGTCACTATCACTGTCTTCCCCCGTTCATCATCAATTTGCTCGCGGGCACCAGGGAACATCTCCATATGTCCTGTCTCATGCTAGTAGAGCTCAAGGGCATCTACTTGCTCCAGGAACATAAAGAGCCTCAAACCATTCCATCAGGTCATGGGAATGAGGTATATAATTGTTACTGGTATTTGGCATATCAAATACGACATGGGTAGCTTGGAAATAACTGATACATTTAGGTGCAAGATTACCCATGAGGAGGGCCCTGAGCGATGGTCCAACCGGTAGGGCATTTGCCTTGCACGTGGCAGACCTGAGTTTGATCCCTGGCATTCCACATGGTCCCCTGAGCACGGCAGGAGTAATTTCTGAGTGCAGAGCCAGGAGTAATCCCTAAGTATCGCCAGGTGTGACCCAAAAAGAAAAGCAAAAAAAAAAATTACCCATGAAGAGAGAGAGGAGAGTGGAAAAAAAATAGGTTGCCTCAAATTTCTCTGTAAAGGTTTCTAATGAGAGCAGGAGGGATTGAGCACAGGGATTAAGGCACTTGCTTTGCATGTGGCCAACCCCCTATATGATCTCCCACAGCACATATGGTCCCGTGGAGCTCCACTTCATGTGATCCCTGAGCACAGAGCCAGGATCAAGCCCTGAGCATCACCGGATGTGACCCAAAACCCAAAACCCAAAAACCAAACAAAAAAAATCAAATGACTCATTTCCTTTTTCTTTCTAAAATTTCTTTTTATTTTTGATTTTGGGCCACATCCGGTGGTGCACAGGAGCTAGTCCCAGCTCTGTTCAGGATCACTCCCAGCAACGGCCAGGGTCGACGTGGTGCGGAATCCGGGGCTTCTGCATGCGAAATACATGCTCAGCCCGTTGAGCTCTCTCCTTCTGGCCTCAAAGTTTATTTTAAATGTTTATTTGTTCCCCTCTATCTCCTTTGTTCTCACAACTGTGATGACCGGGTGCACATACTTGACTGAGGTACCAGTCAGGAATCATACGCTTTGCTGTGCTGGGGCCCCAAGCCAAGCTGCAGGGAAACCCCTTGGCATGTGGGACGTGCTGGAGTGGAACTTATGGCCTCATAGATCTCAGGCTTCTAGCGCTCTGCAATTAAGCTGTCCCCAGACTCCAGGAGAAATTTCCTTAAAAAAATATCAACAGGGGGCCGGAGGCGATAGTCCAGAGGGTAGGGTGTTCGCCTTGCACACGGCCGGCCTGTGCCTGCCTGGGTTTGATCCCCGGCATCCCATATGGTTCCCCGAGCACCGCCAGGGAGTAATTTCTGAGTGAAGAGCCAGGAGAAACCCCTGAGCATTGCCAGATATGACCCCAAAAAGAAAAAAAAAGTCCAGAAGTGACCCCAGTGGTGGCTGGTGGGGAGGGAGCCAATCCCTGCAGTGCTCCTACCTGGAGGTCTGAAGGGTCAGTGCTCGGATCCAGCAGAGCCTGGAGGAGACCGGAGCTACGCTGGCCAGTGCTGGGCAGTCACATGCAGGACCTTGAACCAGCCACGTAGATGCTTTACTGCCTGAGCTGTTGCCTCAGCCCATGATTCATTTCTCTTCTGTTTTGTATCTGGGCCACGCCTGGCTCTTCTTGAGGGCTGCTTCTAGCTTAGCTCTTGTGGGGTGGGGGCTGGGAGGGGTGTCACTCCCGGTGGTGCCCCGGACCAGACTAAGGGCTTTATACGTGCAAGTCAAGTGCTCTACCATGGGGCTATACCACTGGTTCCCGATTCCTTTTGTTTGTTTGCTTGTTTGTTTGTTTATTTGTTTTGGGGCCACACTTGGTGGTACTTAGGACTTACTCCTGGCTCTGCACTC
>JAJIBD010016729.1:0-23064 GCA_021461705.1 Cryptotis parvus | reverse complement strand
CTCAAAATAAGCATAAGGAAAGAAGTCCACAAGAATCAAAACAACAAAAAAGCTATAGTAACTAATATAATAGAGAAATTGACAGTTAATGCACTGGATAAACAAACAGGACAAGCACCTGTGAAATCTGCCGCTCTACGGGAAGTCTAGTAAGAGAAGAAATACTGCCCCGGCTTAGAGCGTCAAAGCCTGTCTTCTGAAGCCTTGCTCCTGGGCTCAAATCCCGTGTTTCATTTCGTGCTGAGCAGTTACAACTCTGTTTTAGGTTAGAAGCTATGGATGTGATCCCCGCATCAGACACAGGTGTGAGCGCCACAATAAAAGGAGCACAATCCCCAGACTGTGCTCCATCAAACCAAAACAGCAGCATCAGCACCGCAGCCAGACAGGGCCCCTCCAGTGAGCACCCTGTGTGCCCAAACTAGGAGGACAGAGGAGAGGACTGTATCGACGGGCACCTGTGAAAGCCAAGATACTGAAGATTTGCAAACCTGCATAAGCTCAGACCTGCTTCTGAACCCTAGAGAGAACCACAGTGGGAGGGAAGACACCAGCAACTAACAGCAACAAGGACAAGAAAGGCAGGAGGTAATCGAATTAATTTTTTAAAAGCCAAAATGATAGAAACCTTCCAATTAATGACTCTAGGATCTGAAACATTGGCCAGTGGAAACGAATCTACATTGAAAAAAGAAATTCAGGCTATTGAAAGAAAAAAGTTTAAGCTACCCTAGATCTGTTTAGATTCCACTTAACAGTAACCATAAAAAAGACAATGACCCTTAAGAGTATTCAGAATCTTGCTCCAGAAAAACATTCTAAAGCACTCATTTTAATAGTTTAATATATTTTCTTAAAAGCAGTACTTGGTATCACCTGTGGTACTGAAAAGCTATTGTTTTCCAATCAAAACCTTTCACGTACTTCAAAATAAGCTGATGAATCGAAATTTTCTTCTACATATAGAAACTGAAATGCATTTCACTTTGAGATAATTATTCCCAGCAATACATCAGATGTAAACTTTTGAATTTGGTTTAAGTTTCTCTTCACTAGTTAAGTTCTCAAGTTCTTAGGAGTTTCCTAGTCATTTACTTGAACATCATCTACGGTAACACTCAAAGCAAAACCACAATAAAGAGGTTAGGCCTCTGAGGGATTCTCTACATGTAAAAAACATTACTCATAAATAAAATACAATCACTACTGCTTTAAATAACAAATACATATCTAAACTTTTGTGCCATTTGACGGAATTCCCCTATTTTAGATAAGACAAAACTCTACTGAGTTCAAAAAGAATGTCAAACTAAATCCATTCTATAAAACAAAGACATGAATTCACTTTAGGAATTCAGAGTAGTGTTCCATTAGTAACTGGACCAACTACTCCCAGAGTCCTAGGCTTATAGACTTCCCAATATCCTACTTAAAGCCCAGATAAAACAGTAACAGGACACAGTCATTTTCAAACACCAGTTACCATGCCGTTCTGTCCTACTGGAACACCAACAATTCAAAAAAAACGTGACCTCCTAAAAAAAGCGATTTTTGACAATCAACTTTGAAGTCTTCAAGGACCTAGCAGGAATTCTTGTTCCTTCCTCTTACACACACCCAATGACTGTCCATGAAATGACAGCAAGAACAGTTTAAACTCCAAACTCTGACATCATTGAAACAAATTCCAGACCCTGGTAAAAAGATGACCATAACACTACAAAACCAGCTTTGATACTTTATACAAGCAGACATAAATGCTTTTTGACACCAAGTGCAGTTTATTATGTTCATCAAAATGAAAAAGGAATTCCAAGGTTTTGTCACAAACTTCACTCCTGATTTTCACCATTTTTATAAAAATCGTCCTCCATCACCACTCACAGCAGTTAATAAGGGAGAATAAAGCTGACAGTTTAGTCTTCCCTTTAAAAAAAAAACACGCTTTATCAAACACCAACATTTATTTTCAACTGCAATAAAATAAAACAATTGCAGCTCAAGAAAGGAAAAGCACAACCAGCATTACTGCACTACCACATTTCTCCGGCAAAAGAAAAATAATCCAGGACAGGCAAATTAAAAACACTCAGCACATGGCCAAAAAAGAAAAAAAGTCTAATATCCCACAACCTATAGCAAAAGCATGGTTTCCCTCTTTCTGAGCCAATACCAATAAGCCAATGGACACAAGTGTCAAATAAATCCAGCGTCTGTTTGAAAATAAGACGAAAACCTGGAAAAATTCCCGCCCCATAAATCATTGAGTGAACATGAGGCTTTGCACCCAACGCTAAATGCACACCACAGAGAACGCATCACCCACTCACCCAAGACAGAAAATGCCCCCATCAACAAGTTGGAAAGAGGGCACAAAGTACAGCTCACCAGCCTCTTGCTCCTCTATGTTAAAAAAAAAAAAAAAAAAAACAAGAGGGGAGAAAAGTGCCTTAACAAAAGAGCACGGCAGATCTTGGGGTACCTGGTGGAGGTGCCTTTCCGCACGTCGCAGATGCTGCATTTGAAGGCTTCGGCGCTGTTTCGGGAAGGTGCAGACGCTACAGTCCCAAAACCCTTCGTCTGCCGCAGGTTTCGCTTGTCTTTTCGGCCTTGGGAGGAGCGGGAGGGAGGGGAAGGGACGGGGCGCAAGGGGACAAGGGGGGAGACAGCAGACACGGGCGCTGGTGAGCCGTGGCGATCGCGCGGGGAAGCGGCGCTGGAAACTTCGCCCGGGCGACCACCCACCCTCTCCCAGGGCTCGGCGCGGGGGAGGGCCCCAGGGCGCCCCCAGCCCCGCCGCGCGCCGCCAGCTCCCGGCCGGGCCGTGCGCCTCGCACGCAGGCGGCGGCGCCCGGGAAGGGCCGCGCGGGCGCAGGAAGCGGGCGGACTTGTGGACGCGAGCGCGGGCTGGGGGCCGGGAGGGCGCCGCGGGCCGGATCTGGAGGGGGGCGCGCGGGGCAGCCCGAGGCCGGCGCGGGGAGTGGGCCGGCTCCTTCCCCGACCCGCTCGACTCGCGTCCTCCCTCCCCTCCCCCACCTGGTTAAATCTCCCTTTGTCTGGGAGGAGCGGCGGCGGCGGCGGCGGAGGGCGCTGAGGAGGAGCCGCCATGGCTGCGGCGCGCACGGCCGCCGGCCCCGAGCGGGAGCGACACCGCCTCCCGCCGCCGCCGCCGCCGCCGCCTCCCCCCCCCCCCCGGATCTCCATCTTAGCAGCGCCTCCCCCCCCCCTGGGTGGCTCCGGGGCCTAGTCGCCGCCGGGCCCCGCCCGCCCCAGCCTCCCTCCCCTTCCGCCCCTCAGCTCGGAGCAGGTACCTGGTCGGGCTCTTCTTGTCGCCCATGGTCATGGATGGGCTGGACCCCCGGCCCCCCAAAGCCGGAAACCGGCGCCGCTCGGAGGAGAAAAGCCGTCCGGGGGAGTCGTCGCGGACCGGCCCCCTCCCCTCCCCCGTGCCCGCCCGCCCGCCCTCAGCCGCTGGGGCTCGAGCTCCGGCCGCCGCCGCCCGCCGCCGCCAGTCTCCGGACGAGACTAGTCCCCGCCAGCGCCGCCTCCGCCGAGTGACTGACGAGGGCGGGGGCGGGCGCCGCGCGTCACGCGCCGAGTGGCCAATCGGAGGTCGGCGGTCTGCGCCGCGAGGGCGGGGGCGGGCGCGCGGGGGAGGCGGGGCGTGGCGGACGTGGGCCGGGTCGTCGGTGTGCGTGCCCGGGGAGTGTGTGCGCGGGGGGGACGCGCGTGTCTGCCGGTGGCCCCGCGGCCCGGCGCGACGGAGCGTGCGAGCCCGGCGGGGTGCACGTGGCCGCGCCTAGTCGCCAGCGCCGGGCCGCGGGGACCCCAGAGCGGCCGCCCGCGGGGCCGGCGCCGGGACCCCGCACCCGAAGCCGCCCTTGGGAAGTAGTTCCGCTCAGTTTGCGCGCGCCGCTGGGGGCTTGCAACAGCCACGCCGCACGCGGTGCCTCGAGGCTCGCGGTGCGCGGGCAGCGGAGCGGGCTTCGTTCGGCCGCTTTTCCCCCGCGCCCGCCCGCCTCTCTGCCACGCGGAGCTTTGTATCTGCCTCTCCTGAAGTCCCTCCTGCCTGCAGTCGTGCGTCAGCCATCAGCCCCTTCTCAGGCCCCTGACGCCTAAGAGAACTGTGCAGAAAGGGTGTGGCACAACTATCGGTCCCGGTGGCCGGACGCTGAGCTCCCGTAAACTGACTCCGCGCCTCGATCTCCCCCATAGCCTAAACAGGGCGTTTCCCTAGGGAAGTTGCTGTTCAAATCCGAGCAGTGGCATGCCTGCAGTGTCTAACCTTATGCTTCAGCCCCGACATGGCCAAGAAAAGAGAGAGAGGCTCGTAACCCTCCTCCTCGCGGTGCTTTGAAAATTCAGACAGTGCTTGGAAAGCACGCGGAGAAGTGTCTGGCACTTAGGAAGGACAGGTACGAAGTAGCAGCAAGTTGAGAACTCTTCTACCTGGGCCTGGGTTGTGCACCCGCTTAACTGCTTTAGAAAGACTGATGAAAGCAAGAGCATGTATCCTTCCGTTTTCCGTCCAGCCCCAGTGGGTGAAAACTTGCCAATTTAACTTGACCTGACTGGGCTCCCTCTGACGTCGGGCAATGGGGAAGTCTTGGTGAGGGAGCACCCCAGAGGATCTAGTGAAAGTTTTGGCTGGCTGAAGCTCTAGGCTGGGGCAGGAACAGGGTCAAAGGATGATGCTAAAAGTTGGGGGATGGGAGTGGGGTGTAGAAGGAAGATAAGACAGGCCCTCTAGGCTCCCTTTATATGCAAACGACATGGGTTATCAGGACTGCGGTTGGATGGGAAACACCTGGGCTGGAAAACAGAGTTTCTGTCCAGGGCGTGAACCGCCAGCCGAAAATCCTAGGGACCAAAAGGAGAGAATAAAGCAGGAGGGGATGTGTCAACAAAAACGTGGGGGGCACTAGCTGTCCTCCCCGAGCTGCTCACCTGGGAGCCCCGGGAGGGAGGGGCAGAGCTAGTTAGCAAGGGTCAGCACCTCTTTCCAAACCAGCCCACCCTCACAACTGCTGTTCCTGCATCCTCAGGAGAGCAGGGAGGGGAGGAAGAAGAGAAGAGGGGAGCAAGATTCCTGAAGGCCAGAGGGACCAGAGAAAGCCCAAGGGTCTCACACAAGCTATGAGGTACCCAAAGCCTTGCTCCCCTCCCCCACTCCCCATTTGCTGGCCATTCCCAGGACACCGCTCCCTGGTGTGAAGGTAGTGAAAGGGGACATTAAGAGAATTCAGCTGGGGCAAGAGAGTGCAAAAGGACCGAGTGTGGGCCAGATCTCAGGCACCACATGGCCCAAAAAAGAGGCACTGGGGGCAACTCCTAGACCTAGACCGTAGGCTGAGAGAGATAAGACCTGAAGGAGTGGAAGGAAAAATGGGTAGCTGGGAGCCACAGGTCCAAGGAAGGGCAGGCACTGATTTCATTAATCACACAATTAAATGCACAAGACTTTTTGCAGCTATGAATTCTTATAGCTACCGCACCACTGTATCCATCCAAAAGATAAAGGACAGGGGCTGGAGCGATAGTCCAACGGGTAGGGCGTTTGCCTTGCATGCGGCCAACCTGTGTTTGATCTCCGGTATCTCATGTCCCCCCGCCCTCCCCAGTACTGCCAGGAGTAACTCCTGAGTGCAGAGCCAGGAGTAACCCCTCTGAGCATTGCCAGGTGTGACCCAAAAAAGCAAAAAGAACAAAACAAAAGATAAAGGACATTTTCTTCTCCTCCCAGCAGGTAACACTGTTTAGACTTCTAACCCCATAGACTATGTGTTTGTGAACCCACAGGATGGAAGTCACTTACCTGACGCATCTTTATTTATTCCTATCTGCATGGCTCTCCTTCGCTTACCGAAGTATATAGACTTTCATCACAAATCCACTTTAACTTAGCCTTGCACAGACTTTGTGTGTGTGTTCTGTCTCTCTCTCTTCTTTTACCTTTTCAAAAAGAAAAGTTTTGAAATGTTTATAAGAAAGAAAGAATCGAGAGCTGAAGCTATCAGACCCAGACATCACCATGTGGTTGTAACTGTAGAGGCTCTAATTTCATTCAGATGTTGGAGGTAAGGAACTGCTGAAACTCTCATAGTTAGCAGAGCCCAGCAGACGCTTGGGCGCAACGTGCTGCCCTGCACCATGGCTCTGGCGAGCCACTCAGTGTCACGCTGGGCTGGGTGTGGCAGATGCCTTGGCCCAGAGAGTGGCTTTGGTCCAGTTTAGGAAGAAAGGAGGAGAGGAGGAGGGGACAGAGCCCCCTGCCCTGCTCCTCTGGTTTTTGTGCTGCTGGTTGAAACATCTGGTGTAAATGATTCCACGGATACATGGCACAGATTAAAAGACTTTTGGTCTCCCTTACTCTTAGTGCTAACTCAGTTACACCAGGTTCTTTGCTGTTCCAGAGATGATAAAAGCACGCTCTGGCCACAGGGCCTTTGCACTTGTCTGTGAGTCTAGAAGGCTCTTTTCTCCAGAGAACCATACTTACAGCAGCATCACTTCCTTCAAACTTTCTATTTGTGAAAGTCACAATCTCTCCCAGAGGTTTGCCCTGAATGCACAATCTAAAAGCACACCCCAGTTCACAGCTGCTGCTGCTGCTGCTGCTTCTAGCCCCCCATGATTTTTTTTCTTCTTGCCAGTTAGCACCATCTAAGAGTCCATGTAGTTTAACTCCTGCAGCAGCTCTTTGCCCCAGTAGAATGTAAGCTCCATAATGTCAAGGATTTTTGTTTCTCTTTTTCCTTCCCCTCCCTCCACTGATATATATCAAGTTCCTGGAACAGTGCCTGATAAATAGAAGTTGAGGAGAATGGCTTTCATTTAGCTTCTTTTGTTTAGCAATAACTTACTGAGCAGCTACAGGTGCATGCCCCGTGCCAGGGGGCTGAGAGATCAGATAAGACTTGATTCCCAATCTTTCAGAGTTCATATTCTAGCGGAGAAGCCAGATTTTATACAATGATTAATTATATTGTAACAATGCAGCAAAGGCCCAAGTACAGCGTGTACTGAGAGGGTACTGGGGGTTGGGGGAGGAGGCGAGTGATGCAGCTGGTGGAGGGGGATGGCGGAAAAAGTTCAGATCTAGAAAAGAAGGGAAGAAGTTACAGGGCGTGGTTGTTGGAGGCACTTAAGGCAGGCAGCTGTGGCGGAGATCTGTGGAAAGGAGAGAGGAGAGAGGCTGAACAGGTGGACAGGGTAGGTTGGTGTGAAAGCAAGATCTTTATCCTAAGTGTGGAAGCCATGCTAAGTTTACCAAGCTGTGTGAGGTCTGCTTAAGGAGGAAGTGCTGGGAGCGCAGGCCTTGGGAGTGGTGGGAAGGGGTAGCAGGACTCGGCCCTGGAACCGGAAGGGCTGTCTTTTGTGGGGTTCCCGCCCTTCTTTTGCTAAAGGAAAGAGCAAAAGCTGCCGGTGATGCCAAAGGAAGAGCCTAGAGGATTATGAACGTAGCTTCTTCCTGCCTTTAAATTTGCAAGTGTTCCTCCAGATGGGACCTAAATATTCACCAAGACTGGGACAGGCAGAGCTAGTAAAGACATTTTCAACAAGGGATAGAGTTTAGGGAAAGGCTTTCTCAGACCACCTCAAGGATATTCCTGACCCTCCCTGGATCAGAATGTAGTTCAAGGTGAGGTATTTCCCAATCTGCAGTGAAATGAGAAAAATAAGGGGCAAATGTATGAATACTTTGCTATATTCAAGTATTTTAGTGAGGTGAAGGGATAGGTATTAGAAAGCTGTATGACTATAACCCAGTCATGAACAACTTTTTAACTGTATCTTATGGCGATGCATTTTAAAAGATTTTTTAAGAAATTTAGTAATAGTTGATTCTCAGGATAGACTTTTTTTTTTTCTTTTTGGGTCACACCCGGCAATGCTCAGGGGTTTCTCCTGCCTCTGCACTCAGGAATTACTCCTGGCGGTGCTTGGGGGACCATATGGGATGCCGGGGATCGAACCTGAGCGGCAGGGGCCGGCCGCTTGCAAGGCAAACGCCCTACCCACTGGGCTATCGCTCTGGCCTCGATAGATCTTTTTTTTATTCTGAGATTCTGTCCTTCCCATTTTTTTTTCTTTCCTGCAGGTTTGGTTAATTTAAAATTCTTTTTTTTTTTTTTTTTTTTTTTGCTATTTGGGTCACACCTGGCAATGCTCAGGGGTTTCTCCTGGCTCTGCTCTCAGGAATTACTCCTGGCGGTGCTCGGGGACCATATCGGATGCCGGGAATCGAACCCGGGCCAGCATGGGCCTGCCACGTGCAAGGCAAACGCCCTACCCGCTGGGCTATCGCTCTGGCCCCTAATTTAAAATTCTTTTGGCTTTTTTATATAAAAAAAATACCATATTAGAGTCTAGAACAATAGTGCAGTGGGTAGGGTGTTTGCTCTGCATGCAACTGACCTGGGTCCAGTCTCCAGCATCCCATATGGTCCCCAGGGATCACCAGGAGTAATTCTTGAACACAGAGCCAGGAGTAACCCCTGAGCATTTATGTGGGCCAAAAACAAAAGTAACAAAATGGGCATGCGGGCCTGTGATGCTCCTGGGGAAGCTGGAACTCTGCTTTCCCCAGCTAAGCTAACCCATGGGGCTCCCGGAGGACAGATGGGTTTTGGGAGTGGGCCCATCACCTCCGGGGGGGGTCCCAGAAGCAGCCGGATGAGACTCCCGCCCACCACACTGGCCACCACCTTCACTGTCCGGACGCTTGGATACTACCTCAAGACCAGATTAACAGAGCAAAACCAGTTCGAGCCCAGGTTGCTTGGTCGCTGCGGCCACGTGATCCATCAAAAATAGTGAAAACAGTAATGTCCTTTAATCCACTGCATTCCATGATGTGCAGAAAAGTTTAGGGGAGGGAAGAGATAGAGAGGAGAGAGAAGACATACAGAACCGGCCAAGTAGTTGAGGTGTGGAAGGGGGGAGGGAGGTGGGGACATTGGTGATGGTAGAGGGGTTTGGGTGGAGGGATGGGTGTTGGAACGCTGTGGAACCAGAACTCTGCATGAGCATCTTGCAATTGTATGTCTAAAATGGTGTAATAAAATTTGGGGGAGTGGTGCAAAAAAACCCCTATTTTTTAAATTTACAAGTTTTTTTTAAATCATGCAGACATTTTTTCCTTTTGTTTTTATTTCTTTTGATAGTAATTTGGAAATCTTTATTTGCCATTACGATTTTTAAGGTTTTTATTGAAGTCAATTTTACTTATATAGACTTCAGATTTTAAAATTATGATTCAACACCTATTTTACTACATATGATCCTTCTTAAAGGCTGCCTCCCATTCTCTTATCTAATTGATCATTTTATCTTATTTTATTTATTTATTTTTAGCCATTTTATATAAGAGGAGGACATAAATAAATATTTCCTCTTTAGATCATGGCGATTTTGCTTTGTCCCATAAGCAGAGCCACTAAAATCTAAAATCTAGAAATAGGAGAAAATATGGTAGTCAAATGCAAAGGCGATTGACCCCTTTAATACCATGTATCTAACCCTCTTTTCCACCCCTCAATGAGCACTATTATGTTCAAATGGTCTGAGTTTATTTTCGTTTTTCCCATTCATTTGCTTTATATCTTCCACATATAAACCAAATCATATTTGTCACTTTCCGTCTGCCTTGCCATCACCCTTTCTAAGAGTCTATCTTTGTAGTTGTAAATATTAGGCTCTCATCCTTTTCTTTTAATAGTACAGTAGTATTCCATCGTGTAGAAATGCTACATCTCTATCCATCCATTTGCACATTTGTTTCCAAATCTTGGCTATTATAAATGCTGATGCAATGAATGTAGAGGTGTGTGAAATTTCCTTCACATTAGTGTTTATGTGTTCTTCAGATAGCTACCTGAAACTGGCAATTCATTGCTTTATTTTAAAGAAACTTTCCCCTTTTTTCATAATGGCTACACCAATTTACATTCCCACCAAAGGCACTAGAGTTCCCTTTTCCACAATCTTGCCAACACTTGTTTCTTTTGGAGGCTGGGGCAGGGGGAGGTAGGGAATTCAGAGCCATATGCAGTGGTGCTCAGGTCTTACTCCTGGGTCTATGGGATCACTCTTGGTGCTCAGAGAACACATGATGTTGGGAATTGAATCTGGAGTTGGAATGGGCTAGTCATATACAAGTACCTTTTAACTCAGGCACTTTCTTTTTTTGTTCCTAGAATAGTTATTTCATAGAGTAATGGTGATAATAGAGGGCAATTATCTTTCTAAAAATAGCCCCAGGGGCTGGAGTGATAGTACAGTACAGTGCATAAGGTATTTGCCTTGTATGCTGCCAACCTGGGTTCGATTCCCGGCATTTGGTCCCCAAGCACCACCAGGAGTAATCCCTGAGTGTGCAGAGCCAGGTGTACTCCTGGGCATTCCCAAGTGTTCCCCACAAAGAAAAAAAAAACCATTATGAGCCAGAGATGTGGCATAGTGGTAGAGACCACATGCCTCATATGTATGAATCCCTGAGTTCAATCCATAGTGAGAGAGAGAGAGAGAGAGAGAGAGAGAGAGAAGAGAATATTCAGGAAGAAAATCTACTATAACTAAACTGCAACCTGTCGATTTGCAATGGTCTCCCAATCATCTCTCCTCACTGCTTTTTATTCTTGATGTGTTAAAGGCACCAAGATGTAAATGACTTCAAGGAAATGTTCAAGGGGAAGAGGAAGTAGAAAACAGCAACACTTGGTGACTGAAATAAACAGCCCCAGAGAAGAGCTGGGAAAGCCAAGACCCTGCTGTAGTTGCCCTCTTTTGAGGGCCCTGTTTTGAGAGACTGAGTGCCCTGTTTTGCACTGAACATTCCTTTGGTGGTTTAAGAGAAAACGCTGCTTCTTGAAGCAAGTAATGGCCTGGAGTTTCTTAGAAACTGGGAGGCGCTCAGATCATTTCATTGAAAGACTCAGGTTTGTGCAGGTATCACTGGGGACATCTGCAGAGCCACACTGAAGACAGGATTAACTTCTAAAGCAGCAGCCTTGGAGCGTCCCTGGCCATCTGTGTTTGAACCTTAACCAGATTGTGCAACCAGTTACAATGTCACTTGTGTGTGTGCTTATCAGAGATGTGAAGTTTTATTGATCTTCTTTCTTGCACAGTAGGAAACACTACAAGCCAAAATTGTCCTGAGTAATAACCTCAGTATGATTTACAAAACTGATTCAAAGTAGACCTAGATCTAATGTAGCATCTAAAACTGTCAAACTGCCAGGCAAGGCTTCTCTTCAAGCTCTGTTCTCCCTTGAACCTGTATCTCTCTTATTTGTCTCTTCGCTTGCTTTTATTCCTTGTGGAGAAGGCCATGTCCTCTCTTGAATACATACTGCCTCTCTTTCTCTCTCTCATGCCTTCTTTTGGTGGGGGCACACCTGGCAGTACTCAGGAATTACTCTGGATCTGTGCTCAGGGATTACTCGTGGCAGTGTTCAGAGAACCATATGAAGTGCCAGGACTCGAACCCAGGTCAGCAGCATTGAAGGCAAGAGCCCCTGCCATCTGCATTGTTGTTCTGGCCTCTTACATGTCTAAGTAAGTTTTGTGCAATAAAAACTATCTTACTTTACTATTTTTCCTCCTTCTGAAATTCTTTTGGGCCAGAATGCCTGTGCTGAGGTTAGGACTACTGACTTTCCTGCAAAGGGCAATTCCTCACTCCAGCCTGAGTCCATGCTCCCAGAGAAGTGGATAGGCTGGGACCATCTCCCACACTACACATAACAAGCGGACATCAGGTGCGGCTGGATCCAGGTGCAGCTGCTCGTGGGGCTAGTGGGACATCAGTGTTCATGCCATGTGGGGCTCACAACAGAGGTGACCCATCATGACCCAAGCCAGCCATTTTCCTGAGTGCTGGTAGCCAAGGTGGGCTGAGCAGAGATTGGGAACACTTTTCTGGAGTTCACTTCCCTCATCACTATACCAAGCCACAGGCAACAATTGCAGTTGTTGTAGGCAGTTAGGTGGGGGTTGGGGGGCAGAGTTGGGCTGGAAATATCCTATGGTGAAGTAATAAAACTTAATTCCCTAGCCCTTATGTAACTCAAGGGCATGAAGACCACATGGTCTTGAAATATAAATCCTGAGCTGTGACTAAGAGATACTGAGACCCCAGCCGGGAAGGAAGGACCTTTCAGGAAAGGAGAAGCAATAGAAGAATCTTCTTTTTTTTGGACCCAAAAAGTAATGCTCCCAGCAATGCTCAGGATTTACTCCTGGCTCTGCACTCAGGAATTTCTCCTGGTCATGATCAGAGGAGCATACGGGATACCAGGAATTGAACTCAGGTCGGCCACATGCAAAGCAAACACCCTACCCACAGTGCTCTCTCTCTGACCTCAAATCTCTGAGATTCTGAAGAGACCACCAACATGAGACTTTCCTGTGACAATACTCAAATTAACTTTAATTTGGAGGCCACACCAGCAGCACTCACGGTTGTTCCTGACTCTGTGCTCAGGAATTACTCTTGGCAGTCTTGGGGATCATATGGGAGAGTGGAGATAGAATCCAGATTGGCTGTGAGCAAGGCAAATGTCCTATGTGCTGTACTATCCAGCCCTCAAGATTATTTTTATACATGCAAAACTCTAAAAAAAATTTTTGAAAAATTGTATAAAAGGTTCTTTTTGAAAGCCATTTTATTTAGGGCTTGCTCTTCTAGCTGTGTTCTCTCCCAGAACTTCGGGTCTCTCTCTCTCTCTCTCTCTCTCTCTCTCTCTCTCTCTCTCTCTCTCTCTCTCTCTCTCTCTCTCTCTCTCTCTCTCTCCCTCCTCTCTCTGTCTCTCTCTCTTTCGGTCATACCTGGCAATGCTCAGGGGTTACTCCTGGCTGTTGGATTATGAGGGCCTAGCTTGCTTGGGAGCTTTGCTGTTTAATCTACTTACAGTCTAAGCTATTTACATGTCCTTAAACCAGGGCTCATGCTAATGAAACCTCCTGTGTGAACACTGGTAGATGGCGTGGCAGTTACAAGAGTCATTTTGACTCTGAATTAGTAACTTCCCAGCATGGGACAGTTAGAATTTACCAGGAGACTACCACCCTGGCTACGTGAAACTGCTGCTGTTTTTTTGTTTTTTTGTTTTTTTTTTTGCTCTTGGGTCACACCGGCGATGCTCAGGGATTACCCTGGCTCTGCACTCAGGAGTTACTTCGACGGTGCTCGGGGACCATATGGGATGCTGGGGATCGAACCCAGGCCGGCATGGCCGGTGCGTGCAAGGCAACGCCCTACCCGCTGGGCTATCGCTCCGGCCCCAGCTGCTTTTAAGATTAAAGGAAGGATCATGCTAGTTTGCCCTTAAGCAGGTGAGCATGACCCTTTCGGTAAACAGAGGACAAGACACTCAGAATCAGCTTGGTGCAGAACAGAAAACAGACAGACCTTGTGGGTACCATGTAGATTGCATGAAACCCATAAAATTATGATGTGTTTCTCCCCCATGAACATACAACCATCGAGATGGTTTCTTTTTCTTTTCTACTTGGGTCACACCCAGCAGTGCTCAGGGGTTACTCCTGGTTCTTCACTCAGGAATTACTCCTGGTGGTGCTCTAGGGGGCCATATGGGATGCCAGGTCGGTCACATGCAAGGCAAACATCCTACCCGCTGTGCTATCGCTCCAGCCCCAAGATGTATTTCTTTATACCAGCTCTCCCTCTCTCTCCAATGTTTTGACATAATCTCTGAGAAAGGGACTAGTCCCTGAACTGATCATTTGTTTAGACATGAAACAAGTGTGGTACCACCCTAGGGTGGTACTACCCTACTTCTATACCTCTAAGGTGATTTGTTGATCTTTGTTGACCCTTCCTGAAGATAGGATTACTTTGCATATATAAAGGGGACTGACTTGAAGTTCTGGGATTCACTTTGATGGGAAACGGCCCTAGAGCATGGTCTAAGTTCTGACCAAGAGCTAGAGGTCTGGGGAATCCCATTATCTTGAATTGCAGTAGCAGAACTTGTTTTATTAGCTTTTTTTTCTTTTTGGGTCACACAAAAAGACACAGCAGTCTTTTTTAAATCCGGCTCAGGTATGCTGATCCAGAGACTCACAAACATGGGGCAGAACTGCTACTGGCTCTCCCTGTGCCCAGCCGCTCACGAGGCACCCAGGAGGGATGGCGGGCTCTAGCCCTGGCCCGCCACCCCAGCAGAGCCTTGCAACAAGCCAGATGACCCCTACTCCATGAGGGCCTCCCTCCATTTTCCACATCCGGACTTCCCTCTCGTCAGAACTCCACCCAGCAGACCAACCTATCATAGCCCGTTCATCAATAAATGCTGGATTTAGAGATGACTACAAGAGTATGCTACCAGCACGGCAGAGCCTGGCAAGCTACCCGTGTCGTATTTGATATGTCAAATACCAGTAACAATTTTAGACCTCATTCCCATGACCTGATAGAATGGTTTGAGGCTCTTTATGTTCCTGAAGCAAGTAGGTGCCCTTGGGCTCTACTAGCATGAGACAGAACATATGGAGATGTTACTGGTGCCCGCCCGAGCCAATCAATGATGAACGGGAAGGCAGTGGTACCGGAGATGGTCAGGGGTTACTCCTGGCTCTGCACTCAGGAGTTACTCCTGGCAGTACTTTGGGGACCATATGGGATGCCGGGAATTGAACCCAGGTCAGCTGTGTGCAAGGCAAACACCCTACCTGCTGTGCTATCGCCTCCGGCCCCTGTTTTATTGGACTTTATCACTGTATCACTGTCTCCCGTCATCATCGATTTGCCGAGCGGGCACCAGTAACATCTCCATATGACCTGTCTCATGCAAGTAGGCTCAAGGAACCTGCTTGCTCCAGGAACATAAAGAGCCAAACCATTCCATCAGGTCATGGAAATGAGGTCTATAATCGTACTGGTATCTGGCATATCAAATACGACACGGGTAGCTTGCCAGGCTCTGCCGCGGGTATACTTGTAGTCATCCCAAAATCCAGCATTTATTGATGAACCACCGCCACAAGCGGCCGGTGAGCTGGGCTGTGATTGCTGGTCTGCTGGTGGAGTTCTGACAAGGGCAAGTCGGATGTGGAAAATGGAGGTCGCCATGGAGTGGGGGGCGTCTGGTTTGTTGTGAGGCTTTGCTGGGGTGGCGGCCAGGGCTAGAACCCGCCATCCCTCCCCGGCACTCAGAGCGTGGGCACAGTGAGAGCCAGTAGCAGCTCTGCCCCATGGTCCGACAATCTCTATGTAATTGGACTTTAGTAAAAAGCTTTTTGAAACTGCGCTGGACTACTGAGTTTTCATCCATTCCCTGTCAGCCTCAGGGTAGAAGGGGGAACTCGTTTCCTGATATTGTTGGGGGACCCCAGCTGTCCCCCCGACACTGGCGGTGCTCAGGGGACCATATGGGATGCCAAGGATCAAACCTGGGTTCGGCCAGACAAGGCAAATGCTTTCCCTCGGTGTACTATCTCTCCAGCCCCAAATGTGGATCTCTCTTGCTTGTCTCTGTGTCTCTTTGCTTGCTTATTTCCACACTAGAGAAGCCGGTGCTCTCTCTCAAACACATAAGTCTCTCTTTCTCTCCACTAATATCTTTCTAAATAGATTTCAGTAAAAAATATCTTGCTTCACCAAATAACAAAAAAAAAAAATCTTCCAGGAGAACTTATAGGACAAAACATTTGTGGTCTTGGAGACACAAGATCTCTTAGATTATTATCCCAAAAAATGATCATTAATAAAATGTGCTGGGGCCAGAGTGACAGCACAGCAGGGAGGGCTTTTACCTTGCATGCAGCCTACCCAGATTTGATCCCAGGCATCCCTTATGGTCCCCTAAGCACTGCCAGGAATAATTCCTGAGTGCAGAGCTAGGGAGTAACCCCTGAGCATCTCTGGGTATGACCCAAAAAGAAATAATAATAAAATAAAATAAAACGTGCTTTAAAATGTGCATTTAAAAGGTGCTTACCTACCCTATGCCCCAGCCAGAATACCCCAAGAGCACCAGGTCAAGAGCACATGACCCCTCACCAACATCACATATTACTCTTCATCACCGGGGGTAATATGTGTCCCCTGACCAGAGAGGCAAGAGTAGCACAGACTGAGGTGTGGCCCTGAGTATCACCCTTACCCCAACAACAAAACAGATAGTTTGGACTTTTAGAACCTCTCCTCTGGTAAAGATACAAGCCAGAGGAGTAGAAAATGACTTAGATAGAGATTGTACAGAAAGGAAGGGGTTTGCCTTGCATACAGCCAATCTCAGTTGGGTCTCTGGGATTACATACTGTCATCATTGTCCACCACCCCCCCCCAACCCCTGCCACCAGCACTGCGAGGGGTCATTTCTGAGCACAGAGCCAGAAAAAGGCCCTGAGTACTACTGGGCAGTCTTCCCACAAAAAAAAGAGTAGGAGAAATTTTTTGAAAAAATGCCAATGTATGAGCTGAAGGAATAGTTCAGCAGGTATGGTGCTTGCCTTGTAAGGGGGTGATGTGTTTTGATCCCCATATACTCCCTTGAACAAATCGATGAACAACGGGAAGACAAGTGATACAAGTGACAAGTGATACTGTGTGATAACCTGATTTAGAGTTTTTAAAAATCTCAACAATTCCAAGTGTTTGAGAGGAAAAGGGAGCTCTCCTCATGAAAAGGGGTGTGGGGATAGAGCAAGGAAGAAGGAGGAGGAGGGGGAGGAGAGTGAGGATGAAAGGGGAGGTGGGGGGGAGAGGGGATACAGAGGAGAAGAGAAAGAAGAAGGGGGAGGGAGGGAGGGAGGGAGAGGGAGGAGGAGAAGAGGAAAAGAAGGGAGGGGAGGGGGGAAGGAGAGAGGGAGAGGGAGGAGGAGAAGAGGAAGAAGAAGGGAGGGGGAGGGAGGGGGAGGGAAGAAGAAGGGGAGAGGGAGGGGAAGGAGAGGGAGAGGGGAAGAGGGGAGAGAGAGGAAGTCGAAGAAGAAGAAGAAGAACAACAACAACAACAACAACAATGACAACAACAACAACAACAACTGCCATAGAGGTATCTGGGTGAGGGAGGAGGGAATCTGGGAACATTGGGAGTGTTGGGAAATGTACACTGGTGGAGGGATGGGTGCTGGAACACTGTGTGACTGAAGCCCAATCATGAACAGCTTTGTAACTGTCCATCTCACGGTGGTATAATAAAAATTAAAATAAAATGAAACAAAATAAATAAAAGGGGGAAGGAGAGTTCCTCTGGCAAGATAGTTTAGCTAGTGTCTTATAAGTTCAATGTTGGGGCTGGAGCGATAGCCCAGCGGGTAGGGCGTTTGCCTTGCACGCGCCGGCCTCTGCTGGCCGGGTTCAATCCCGGCGTCCCATATGGTCCCCCGAGTACTGCCAGGAGTAATTCCTGAGTGCAGAGCCAGGAGAAACCCCTGAGCATTGCCGGGTGTGACCCAAAAAAAAAATAAATAAATAAAGTTCAATGTCTACTACATATGAGCTACCAATCCCATTTCTAGAGACTTAGAAAAGAAATAGAGACATGTTCACATTAACCTATATTCAGATATTGATGGCAACTTTATTCAAAATCAACAAGATTCAGAAACAACCCAAAAGGGCTTCAGCTAGGGAATGATGAAGTGTGGGGGACCCTAATGGTGCTGCTCAAGAGGGAGGCAGCCAGCCACCAGGGCTGGAGGGAGGAAACATCTCACTGCATTGTCCTGGGTGAACGGAGCCGTGCTCCAAAGGCACATGCTGTGTGATTCCAGCTACCCAATATTTGAGAAAAGGCAATTAGAGGCATGTAAAAAGAGTAAGTCAGGAGTGGAGGGAGTGGAGTGGAGGGAGGAATTAGTTACAAAGGGTGAGACAGAAAAGGGAATTTGAAAGATTGGTCATAGAAGAACTTTAGGTCTTGATTTTAGAAGTGATTATGAGACAAATTGCCTTCATCCAAGCTTGGCCCTCTACTATGAGAGAAAGGACATTAGCACAATGTCAGCTATTTTATAATCAGCCTCACTTATTTGGGCTACACCTGGAAGTGCTCAGGGCGTACTCCTGACTCTGCTTTCAGGGTTCACTCTTGGGGTTCAGGGGACCCTATGGGATGCCGGGAGTAAACCCATGTTGGCCACATACAAGACAAGCGTTCTTCCCACTGTATATCTCTCCAATCCCTCAGCCTGACTTTTGATCATTTAGGTTTGAAAAGTGTCCTAAGCCTCTATATTCCATACTGCTTGTGTCAGGGGATGACTTCCCTGGCTAAAAACAAATGCCTGGCAAGAACGAGCTCATGAGTTTAAGCCCAGGTACTGTTTACAAGCATAGCAGGTGTTTCTAGCAGCTCTATTATTGGGAACCTCTTAAGCCACCAACAAAGTGAGTGCCCCTAGTGAGCGCTGCAGCTCCCCCACCCCATTACTCCCACCAGATGTGAGCACACCTGGAAGCGCTTAACCCTCAGTAAGCACCACAGCTGAGCGCCACCGCCAAAGCATGCCACCGCCAAGCACCGCGTAATCCCCCGTCATTGTAAACACCAGCAATACAAGAGAAGGGAACGGGGAAATCACATACACCTGCCTGTACATATGTTTCCTATGGCCACCCCCTGTGTAGTGCCCGAGAGTTGGTGTCTTATCTTTTTTTTTTTTTTTTTTTTGCTGGGTGTCCAGCACCACCTAAACCTATTTTTTTATGGAGTGTTCTTTCCGTGAGGTCACCCACTTATGGAAGACTCTGATCCCTAGACTCTCTAGTCTCCTCTGCACACTCGTGGCAGTCTATCAGCAACTCTCTCCCTCTTCACCTTCAGTGGATATTGTGAATCTGACGATGTCTTCTTTCTCCCATGCGAAGCTCGGATCTCCGCGCCGCCTCTCAGTCACCTACTTGCTGGTTTATACAAGACAGGCGAGATGAGGCAGTGGCTATCTCCAAGTTCTGGTAAGTCACTGCAGCCATCCCTAGGCTTTGCCTGAGGCAGCTCGAGTCACTTCTGCAGGCCCCCCAAGCTCCTTAGCAGCCTCCATTATGGGCCCCTTAAACACAGGCAAAGGTGTGGCTGCAGGTAACTGCTGGCCTCGGGGTATGTTTCTGCAGACTATAGAAATGCCTCTGTTTGCCTTGTACCCGGCAGACCCGAAGTTCCATCCCTGGCATCCCATATGGTCCCCCGAGCACCGCCAGTAATTCCTGAGTGCAGAACCAGGAGTAACCGCGTTGTTGGGAGTGGCCCAAAAGAAAAAAAAAAGGGGTGGGGAAGGTTTCTGGTTCTGGCCAACTCAGTTGGGGCCCAGGCTCCTGAGAGTCTTTGTCCAAAAGAACCATCCTGGCATGCCAGGCCTGGGAACTAGTGATGTGCTCAGTTGGTCCCGGCTGGACTCGAACATGGAGAGCAGCAGTAACCTGCTGTGGTGTCAATCTCTTCATCTACTGAACATCCATGGATGCCTTGACTGAAATTTCTGACCCAGAAGCTTGTTCTTCTAGATGGGCAATTAATATTTGATCTTGGTATTTGATCTTTTCCATCCTGAAAATCAGAGTGGAAATGGAATTTTGAGGGTGAAAATGAGTGTCAAGACCATACATCTAGGGCCAGAGCGATAGCACAGCTGGTAGGGCATTTGCCTTGCATGCGGCCAACCCAGGTTTGATCCCCGGTCCCCCGAGTTCCACCAGGAGTAACTAACCCCTGAGCATTTCCGAATGTGACCCAAAAAAGCAAAAATAAATAAATAAATGAAGATCATACATCTAGTTCTGAAATTTTGGTCCAGAGGAGACATCCCGCGAGACAGACTTCATACACTGGGCTTCCCTGAGCCGCACGAGGCTGAAGCCCCGTATTTGAGCCCCTTACCATGAGTTTCCTCCCTCCTCGTTGCCTTCTTCCCTTCTCTGCTTCCTTGCCCTCCTCCCTTTTCCAACTCTGTCCCTCTGCCCTCTGCCTCCACTCCTTCCTCTCCCTTCTCTCCTTGCTGCTTCTTTCTTTCCCTCTTCCTTTTCTTTTCCTCCTCCCTCTTCCCTTCCTCTTTCCCTTTGCTTTCTCTCCCTTATCCTCCTCCTCTTCTTGCTTGACCTCCTCCTGCCCCTCCCCTTTTTACCTCCCTCCTCTTCTCTTCCTCTTTCTACTCTTCCTTCCTCCTTCCCTCTCTTCCTCTCCCTCCTTTCCCTCCTTCTCTCCCCTCCTCTTCCTCCTCCTCTCCCTTCTCTTCCTCTTTCCCTCTTCTTCCTCCTCCGGTCCCTCCTCTCCTCCCACACAGCCACCAAACAGCCTATGCAGTCAACTTTCAAATAATCTTTTCTGATTGCTATTTCTTTCTACTCTCCATAAATAGGATCCTGAGATGCAACAAGGAGAAATGAGATAAAGAAAGAACACAGAGCCAGAAGTAAGCCTTGAGCACAATCCGTTGTGGAAACTAAAACAAACAAGCACAAGTCTTAGGGAGAGACAGTACAATAGCTAAGGTATTTGGTTTGCATGCTGCTGGTCCTGGCTCAATTCTCAGCACTGCACATAGTTCTCTAAAAAAAAAATGAAAAAAAACAACTTAGTGCCAGATAGTACAAGGGTTGAGGCAATTGCCTTGCCATGGCCCAATTTGAAACCCTAGCAACACACATAGTACCCCAGGCACCACCTGGAGTTGCTCCTGAGCACAAAGCCACCCTGAGCTCTACTGGTATAGCCTCAACTCAACATCTACCGAAAAGGAAGGAAGTTTTCCTATAGGAGCATACAATATTGGGGTCTATTTACATGTTACTATGGACTAAACTGTGACTCCCCTAATTCAGATGGTAAACCCTAACTCCCAGTTCCTCCAAATGTGACGCTATCTGGAGACAGGGCCTTTAAAGTAGTGATTAAGTCAGAATGATACCACTCAGTGTGGCCAGAGGGACAGTACAGCAGGTAGGAGGACCCTTGCCTTGTACACTGTGGACCTGAGTTCAATCTCTGACACCCTTTGGTCCCCCAAGCTCTGCCAGGAGTGATCCCTTAGCCCTGGGTGAACCCTGAGCACTGCCAGTACAGCCCTAAAACAAGAAACCAAGACCACTGAATCCTGATCCTACCTGGCTGGTGATCACTACTGGGAGGCCACTAAGGCTCACCACAGCATGCCTCAAGGACTGACTCTGGAAAGGTGCTAATAAGCTTTTGGAGTGTTTAATTCCAGAAGCCGATCAGCCTGCTGAAAGAGCATCGGCAGTGCTGCCCTTTTTCTGAACAAGGCAACAAGAAGACAGAGAAGTCTCTTGCTCTGAGACACCCATTTGTTAAGTGGCAGAACTAGGTCTTGAACTCCGGCTGCCTTTGTTCCCAAGCCCTGCTCTGGAGGACCTAGTGAAGTGTTATGCCAGAACAATAGTCCAGTGGGTAAGGCGTTTGTCTTGCAATCGGCTGAACTGTGTTCAATTTCCTGGCATCCCATATGGTCCCCCAAGCACCACTGGGAGTAATTCCTTGAGTGCAGAGCCAGGTGTAACCCCTGAGCAATGCTGGGTGTGACCCAAAAGTTGCAAAAAATTGAAAACAAACAAATGAAGAGACAAACTCAGATAGTTACTTGACATCCAGAATCACACTGGAGGGGGTGTCTAGCTCTCTGTTTTATCATCAACGGCATCCCAGGGACTCAACACTTTTGAAGGTGGTTGATGGGAGGGGGTGGAAAGGGGCTCTCCTGGAGGGGAAAGGGAACATTCATGGGCAATGACCCCGAGTGCCCAGGACAAGAGGCATTAGGTAAAGGAATTTGGGTCACTGGAAAGAGGTGGGAAGGAGAGATGGTCCGATTGAGTGTGACTGTGCAAAGGCTAGGAGGAAGGGACTGTCCCTCCACTTCAAAATAGTATCCTCTGCTCCTGCATTAGTCCACCCAACAGACTGGGCAACTGACTGGTCCAGAGCACACAACTAGAAAGATCATGGCAAGACTCCTAAGTCTGTATGATTCCTAAGTTTATTCTCTTCTTACTTTCAATTTTATTTGTGGTAGCTGCAGGGAGGAGTTGGTTCGCACCCAGTGGTGCCCAGGGTCTGTGCTCAGGGTCATTCCTGGTCATGCTCTGGGATCATAGGCAGCACCAGAGATTGAACCGTGTCAACTGCAGTTGACACAGGAAGGTGCTTTACCTCTGTACTATCTCTGGCCCTCAGAGCTATTTCTTTGGGTATTGTTTTGGGCTACACCTGGTTGTGCTCAGGGGCTTAGTCCTGGCTCTGTGTTCAGTAATTAGTCTGGGCAGTCTAGGAGGATCGCATAGGGTGCCAGGGATTGAACTTCGGGTCCACAGCGTGCAAAGCAAGTGTCTTACCTACTGTACGATCACTCCAGCCTCGTGACTGCTATTTTATTTTTTGGTTTGGTACCACACTTTGCAGTGGTCAGGGCTTACTCCTGGCTTTGTGTTCAGAGTCCACTCCTGGGTGTTGAGGATGAGCCTGTGTCAAGCCACACGCAAAATAAAAGCTCTGCTTTCTTCCCAGCTCCTATGAAAGCTGTTTCTTTCTTTCTTTTTTTCTTGCTTTTTGGGTCACACCCAGCAATGCTCAGGAGTTACTCCTGGCTCTGCACTCAGGAATTACTCCTGGCAGCGCTCAGGGGACCATATGGGATGCCGAGGATTGAACCCGGTTGGCCACATGCAAGGCAAATGCCCTACCTGCTGTACTATCCCTCCGGGCTCCAAGAGAGCTGTTTCTAAGGGCATTACTGTGTACCAGAGACCGGACTCTGTCCCCTTTGGTCACTTCGGCACAGTGACTAAGAGGGGCACCCACAAAAGACAGGAGATTCAGGGTGGGGTGGGTGAGCTGAGATGGGGGTGCCTGAAGGGATTGTCATTTCCTCTTTGCTCTTTAGTAATCTGGTGTTTAATCCTCATCCTTGTCATGTAAAATAGGTGCTTGGAGACCTTGACTTTCAGCAAAATGACACAGAACCAAAAGCAGAGTCCAGTGTCCTGTCATTTGTTCTCACACACGCTGGCATGATCTTTTCTCTCATCAATATTATAACAAAATGACATGAGGATCTGCTCAGTTTTTCCTTTCCCTAGAGAGA
>JAJIBD010016728.1:0-14733 GCA_021461705.1 Cryptotis parvus | reverse complement strand
TACTAACTCTGGGTGAATGATTGCTTTCACATCTGTACAAAGAGATTACTGAAATTAAGGGCTTAAACAAAATCTCTATCCTCCTCATAGAACCATAACGAGATTGAGAAAAGCAAGTGGGCAGAACTGATCCTAAGTAAGGTGGAGAATATAGTTGTCTCATAGCCTACTTTTGCTTGATTCTCTTACCCTCCCTGTTTTTTTTTCTTAATAAACTAAGGAATTTAATGAGTAACTTCTAACTCCGCTCTATTTCTGATCATAACCAGTTTTTTTTTTGTATAAAAGCAGCCAAGATTGGAGTGATAGCCCAGCGGGTAGGGCGTTTGCCTTGCACGCTGGCCGCCCAGCAGCCGGGTTCTATCCCCGGCATCCCATATGGTCCCCGGTGCCGCCAGGAGTAATTCCTGAGTGCAGAGCCAGGAGTAGCCCCTGAGCATTGCCGGGTGTGACCTAAAAGAGCAAAAAAAAAAAAAAAAAAAAAAAGCAGTCAAGATGATAGAAATGTTCTTAATTTGCTTTGTTTTATTCTAAAGATATTTCTAGATGCTGGGGGGGGGGGGGGCAGGAGGTAACTGTTTAGGCCTTCGGAGCAGTCCCCCGGCTCTCAGGCCTGCAGGAATGGAGGCCGTACTCCCAGAGCCGTGCTCTCCATCTGCATAACAGTTTATCTGGCCTCACAGGGTTCTCGTGAGAGCTTGGTGAGATTACTGCTAAAGGGACCCGTGCCAGAATCCGGGGGGAATTCATTCTCTCCCTTTTTTGGCTGTGAAATGTGGGAAAACAAGAGGAAACCTGTGGCTCTCAGTCCAGTCTCCCTTTCCCCCAAATCTTGCCATCTTGGATTTAATTTAAAACTTGGCATTTATTCTGAATGTTCTGTCTGTCTCTCCTTTCTATAACACTTCCCTGATTCTAAGTAGTAGAGAAGATTGACTGGCTTTTCTTATTGATTCACATAATGATGAATGAAATCTCTATAATGGTATTTTGATAAAATATAGAATTTTCCTCAAGTGTATTCTGTTCTGTGATTTTGGTTTTTATTCATTTAGGTTACTTTTATTTATTTAGGTTATTTTATTTATTTAGGAAGAGCCTATTACAGCCCGCCTTGCGTGGTTGCTTGTGGCCATGCGGCTAATCAATAAATGCTGGATTTAGAGATGACTACAAGAGTATGCTGCCCGCACAGCAGAGCCTGGCAAGCTACCTGTGTCGTATTTGATATGCCAAATACCAGTAACAATTAGAGACCTCATTCCCATGACCTGATGGAATGGTTTGAGGCTCTTTATGTTCCTGGAGCAAGCAGGTGCCCTTTGGGCTCTACTAGCATGAGACAGGACATATGGAGATGTTACTGGTGCCCGCTCGAGAAAATCAATGATGAAGGGGAAGACAGTGATACAGTGATACAGTGATTTATTTAGGTGCCTGTGATCAGAGGCATGTTTTAAAACACCTGAGGCATGTGCTCTGCCACCAAGCCGTCTCTCCAATCCCCAAAACATACAAATGTTCTTGAAGATGGAGGACTTTAAGGTATCATGATTCCAGTGTATTTTACAATGGTGACCACTAGCCACATGTGGTTATTTAAATTTAAACCACTAGCAATTAAGTAAGATTAAAAAATCAAGTTTCTTAATTGTGCTAGCCACTCAACGGCGCTCAGTAACACATATGGCTAGTGCCTACTGTTTTGGACAGTGAAGACAAGGTGTTTCTCACCGTTCTGCAGCTCTCGCACTAACTGGTCTAAACTGGTGTTTAAGGCACACAGACTATTAGACAACCTCAGCAAATACAGCTGTGATCAAGGGTGCTGGGGACTGAGGGCGAGGAACTGTAGGACAGTGGCGGAGGGAAGCCTGGCACTCCAGACCGGACGTGGTGCTGCAGGGCTGCTAGTATAGAGCAACATTCTGCTAGGACAAGAATGAATCAAAAATTTTAAAAAATGCATTTCACCTGTTCCCACCTTTTTAGAAACTGCCATCCCTGGAAAACTTAAAATGAGAACTGTAGGCTGCATTGTGTTTCTGTGGAGTAACACTAAAGTATATTTCTGAGGCTTTTTGTTGTTCTAAAACACATGATGTTTTCTTCTGAAGAATGTCCTTTGCAGTACTTCTCCCCACTGCTTTTTTCGGACCTCCTCTGTGACGTGATGGCTCCTTCCCGAGGCTTCCCAGGAAACAGGAGCCACTGTAGCCCATCCAGGATAGGAAACTACATTAAGACTTTGATTGGTAGTTCCCCCAGCCCCCCAACAACCTGATTAAAGGTGGTGATTATGTTCACATTGTCTGACTAAATGCTGCTGTGGTGTGGCATTAAGAGCCACTTTTAGGCATCACTTAGAGAGCTCTGTGCTGCCCTCCAGGAATAGATAATGAGGGATGGGGGGGCTGAGCCCCCACAGCTTCCCTCTGTGACTTGTCACCTCCTTGCCAGATCTGAGTTGTAAGGTTAAAAAGAAGAAAGGTTCTGAGAACCCCTGGGAAGTGTGTGTGTGTGTGTGTGTGTGTGTGTGTGTGTATGGGGGTGGGGTGGGGGATCCCTGTGGTTCTCTAAAAGAAAAGACTAAGAAGACTTAGAAGGAAAATCGATTGCTGCCTCTATTTTAAATCACTATATTCCATTGTAAGCTGATTCTTTTAGAAGAGGAACAAAGCAATGTGAAAAAATTGTATACTGTTCCTGTGGTGTCTTTGAAAGTAGGTTTATAAATTCGAATATGCATTCCTTTTGGTTAGGAGATGCAAAGAGAAAAGCCTGTCGGTAACAACATTCTGCCAGGACAGGTGCCGATTTTGAAGGACCTTGTTGGGACAGGGTGTCTGGGTCAGGAACCAAAACATGACTTCAAAGAACAGGAAAACCCCTAGCTGACACCCAGTGCTCTACACCCCCAGTACATGACCTTCCTGGGTAAGGCGTCCTGGTCCTTTCACACTGGACTTTCTTCTGCTCTCTGAGGATCAAGGGAAGATTTCTGCCACAAAAAGACCAAATTGAGTTAGTCCAGCAACATCTCCATTTTGCTCTTGGCTCCTAATTCTCCTTATTTTTAAATCCAATGGTTTACAGATGTCAGCTCCCCAGTGCACTCTGGTTAGCAGCGTGTATTCCAGAGACAGACCAGAAGGAACCTCGGGTCTAAGCGCAGGGCTGTTATTTCCTAGCTGTGTGATCTCAGCAGACTGCCTGATCTAGGGGGAACCTCCCCTCCCACTCTGAGATTGAAGATGATGACCTTGCCCAGGAGTGATATACAGGTGGATAAAGTGTATGTTGAGGGAAGGAAAGGTCGTATACTGAATAAGCGCTTGCCTCGCACACAGCAGGTCTGTGTTCTCTGTTGCATGGCACCACCTATGGTCTGCTGATCGCCAGGAGTGATCCCTTAGTGCAGAATCTGCACTGCTGACAGTGGCCCCAAAACAAAAGATGTGTTTGTTGGGCTCAGGATCAGGCACATGGGAAATATTAGCTGCAATTATGATCATAAAACGTAGGGACAATTTTAGGAGAGAAACTACATGTGAAATAAGCATGTTACTTTACAGATGCTAAAATTTCACATTACTCGATTTATCTTATGTTGGCTTGATGCAGCTAGTAGGTCTATATTGGACTTATATAAATCAAAACCAATTAACTGAGCATTCCCTAGATTTGTTGATTAAGCCTGGGGACAGAATACTTCTTAATAGACACAAGCACACACTCAATTCTCTTTTTATTGAAATAACCTATTGTTAATGAAATAAATCATCAATCCCTGTACTTGTATGTAGTATAAAATAGTTGGAGTTTACAAACACATTCCCTACTGAGTTGGGGACAGGAGAGTTGTATGAATATTCGTGCTGAATAAGGACTGTTTATGTTTCCTCCACAACAGAAGTGCTTTCCAGAGCTGGAATGGGTCTGCAAATCTTAATGCACATAAGTGCTATTAGCTGGCATCTGTTATCCATTTTTGCTAATATTTGTTAATATCAGAAATATCAACTGACTACAACGGGTGCTTTCCAGAACCACCAGCTGCATAGACTCAAAAGGAGACTCTGGAATGGCATCTCGGGTGTTGGGTCAAGTCCTGATGTGGCCCCAAATCACTCATAGATGGGACTTTGGCTCAAGCCTTCATAAATGGGAACCTGCTTCCAGTTTCCCAGAATGTCTCAGTGGGTGCGGGTGGGGGAGAAGTGGAGGGCCAAGAATATTTCATGTAGGTCTAACCCACGCTCAAATGGGAAAGCTCTCTGAGGTCCCACTGCCTGCCAAACTCTGGCCTAGGATCCGTGGATCAGTTACAATGTGCCTGTCAGAATCTAAGTTGTGACTTTCCAGGGATTTTCCATGTTGCCATATTTTAGCAAAATATTTATAATATGGCTAGTTGGATGAAGCACAAAACCAAAATGAAGCACAACCAAAATTTGTTTCCTCCCCTAACTTTCCCTTCCCTGTGTTGTCGCAATCATCAGGGGTCACATTTGGTGCAGTACTTGCACATTTGGTTTTGGTTCAGTTGTGGTGCTGGCACACAGTTGTAGTGTGCTGGAAAAGGCACACTTTTGTTGTGGTGCCATGCATCATGGAAGGCAGTATTGCCTAGACTGCACTCAGCATGTGGGCTTGTGCGGGGGATCACTCTAACCACTGAGCGAACTATCCCTGATTGCCTGGCCCAGATCTTAAAGCTTTGGCTGGACCATTATAGACAAGCAAGAGGGAAGCTCCTCCTCCCAGCGAGTGCCTGCTGGAAGTGAACAGGATGGTAATAGGAAGAAGCCGAGGAGCTGGGGGACCTCAGGCTGCTGGTGACAGCTGGCATCAGGACAGGAGTGATGATTGGATCAGGTGCGCCCAGGGAGCCCATGAGCACATGCTGTGGGATTCTAAGTGAAAGCCCTCCCTTTGCCAGGCAAGTGAAGCTGCAAATTGAAATGGCTGAATCTGAAGCAGGCTGCCCCTGGGGCTTCCCCATTTCACTCTGTCTGTAGCACCTGCTCCTTCTCTTTCTCAGGAGATCACACTGGGAGTGAGTGGGGACAAGGGGGGTGTGGGCAGGAGAGCAGGAGAGGGAGGGTGTGCGTAAGGGATGCTGGCTGGCAGCTCTGTGAGGATATAGAAGTTAGGGGACTCAGTGGAGGTGGAGGAAAAGTAAGGATGAGCACAAACAGCCAGGCATGATAATGCCCACTTATGGGAGTGTTTGTGGAAGAAATCAATACATACAGCGATTCCTCTGCATTTTCTCACTCTGTTGGGGGGCAGGTGTGCCAATGTACCCATCACTTAGGTGAATGTAAAGAGAATCAAGAAGGGGCTGGAGTTATGTGCACATAACACTGAAGGAGTTGCACGTGACTGACCCGGATGGTCCCCTGAGCTTGCCAGGGGTGATTCCTGAATCAGAGTCAGGACTAACCCCAGAACACTGTGGTGTGTGGTCCCAAAACATAGGAAGGGGGAGAGAGGGAGGGAGGGAGGAAGGAAGGAAGGAAGGGAGGAGGGAGGAAGGAAGGGAGGAAAGGAGGGAGGAAGGGATGGGTGGAAGGAAGGAAGGAAGGGAGAGAGAGGAGGAAGGAGGGAAGAAGGAGGGGGGGGGGGGGGGGGGGGAGGGGGAGGGGGGGGGGGGGGGGGGGGGGAGGGGGGGGGGGGGGGGGGAGGGGAGGAGGGAAGGAGGGGGGGGGGGGGAGGGGGGGGAGGAAGGAAGGAAGGAAGGAAGGGGGGGGGAGGAGGGGAGGGAGGGGGGGGGGAGGGGGGGAGGGAGGGGGGAGAGGGAGGGGAGAAGGAAGGCGGGGGGGGGGGGGGGGGGGGGAGGGGGGGGGGGGGGGGGGGGGGGGGGAGGAGGGGGGGGGGAGGGGGGGGGGGGAGGGAGGGGGGGGGGGGGGGGGGGGGGGAGGGGGGGGGGAGGGAGGGGGAGGAGGGAGGGAAGGAAGGAAGGAAGGAAGGGAGGAAGGGAGGGAAGGAAGGAAGGAGGAGGGAGGGAGGGAAGGGAGGGAGGAAAGGAGGGAGGAAGGGAGGAGGAGGGAGGGGGGAGGGAAGGAAGGAGGAGGGGAGGGGAGGGAGGGAGGGAGGAGGAGGGAGGGGAGGGAGGGGGAGGGAGGAAGGGAAGGGAAGGGAAGGAGGGGAAGGGAGGGAGGGAGGAAGGAGAGAGGGAGGGGAAGGAGGGAGAGAAGGAAGGGGGGGAGGGAGGTAGAGAGGGAGGGAGGGAAGGAGGGAGGGGCGAGGAAGGTAGATCAAGTTGCTTACTTCATTTATAGGGTTCCAGGTTCACTAGGTGCTGCTATTCTCCAGGCCTTTGCCCCCTACCACTTACAGAGGGTTGATAAAATGCCCATTCCAAGTTGCATGATATGTTGGGTGGGGGAAAGGGCACATGTATTCTGCTTGACAAAAATGTTTGCTGAGAATTTGGAGAAAGTTCCAGAGAATAGTAGCAAAAACTATTGCTTGTGGGTCTATGATAAATGATGGCATTTTCCAAACCCATCCTGAGGGTCACTTGTAATGAGAAGAAAGGAAAGTAGTGAAATTCCTAGAGCCTAGACACTGTACAACTATGCTCTCATGAATCCTGTGAGCAACGGGCGGTCGTTACCAGAACTCTTTCGAGGAGTGACATATTCTGGGGTGTTAAGCCACGCATGCAAATGCTAATCACTGAAGACAACATGGAAAAAGTGAGATTAAGTGTTGATGCAGTTAACCAGAAGCTGAATTGCTTGTGTGGATAACAAGGAAACACCCTTGTGGATGAGGAGTTTTTTTGACCCAAGAACGGGTGGGATCTTGCACAAAGGAATTGGGGTGAGTCCAGGCATAGAAAAGGCTTGAAGTCAGAAAGCATGGAGCCATTTACTTTCTTAATTCAACCGCGGGGAAGATGGAGGTCGGGAAGAAACCATGGCTGAAACTAGAAGATCCAAACATGAACATTTTTGTAATTGTCAAAAAATAAATAAATTAAAAAAAACTAGAATACCTGAAAGTAATTTGTTTTGAAGTTCATTGAAAACATTCGAATTAGCCACAATGAGATTGTTCTTGGTAATTTCCCTAATCTTTTGCAGCAGACTGAGGCTGAAGGCGGGGTAGAGGCACAGGCTTCTGGGACGGTTTTGAGAAAGAAACAATGAGATTTGAGATTGGAGACAGCCCGTGTGCTGTGCCCTCCTCTGTCTCCTTATCCCACAAGGCCCCAGGGACCTGCTTTAAGGCAGTCCTTCAGGGAGATCTTCCTCTACAGTCCCAGACTAGCTCAGGTGTTGCTGTGTTCACCTTCATCCCAATTTCCCTGACTATTATAGCAGGTAATGACAGACAGAACAAAATGACTCTACACCTAATCATTGGTCCGCATTGTCTTTTATAAGATTAAGTTCCATGAAACCAGGACTAGGACTGTGCCCCCAAAGCATTTCCTCTAAAGGATATCTAAGTGCTAGCCAGGGGCTAGACATAGGGAAGGAAATTCTAGATACAGAGAAGATAACCTTTTAATTTGTTTTAGTTTTGAATCTGGGGTCACGCCCAGTGGTGCTCAGGGCTTACTTTTGACCCTGCACTCAGGATCACTCCTAATGGGGCTTCAGGAACATGTGGGTCAGGGGACGAAATCTGGGTCAGAGGATGAGGCAGGTGCCTTACCCACTGTGTGATCTCTTCAGCTGAAGATAACTGAAAGAAGCAAATCTTTTTTCTCAAGCAAATCTTGCTTGAAGAACATCAAATGTTAAACACATCAGTGTGCCTTGCACAGAATGCATGAATAAATTGTGTGTGTGCGAAAGGTTTGACAAGTTTGGAGTGGTTTTATTGTGCAGATGCATGTAGGATGTGTACACATAAGGATGGCTACCAGTATCTAATTCAGAGTAGAGCGTCATTCCATTTGGGAAGAGACTGCCCTCTTTACTTTAAAAAGGATCTAATACCTCAATTAAAGCTTCCTTGTAATAAAGATAACAGCATAAAATCAGTAGCAATAACAAAAGCAATGTTGTATCTTATAGCAAATATAAAGCTCCCAATCACATAGAATAGGAATGTTTCCAGGAGGTAATTGCTGTCATTTGTTGAAAGCTTACAGTGACGCAGGCAGTACTTACTGAGTGTAGGCAATTTGCATGTAATATTTCATTTATTCTTTGTAACAACCCTGTAAGATAGATGGTAATTTCTATGGTTTAATGATAGAAAGATAAAACCCAAGAGGTTGAGTCACTGACTTCATCATCCAGATAATGGCAAGTTATGAGTCAGAGCCACTTTCCAATCCCTGAGACTGGCTCTGCCTCACTTGGGCTTTTAGTCTCTCGCTATCTGCAGAAAGCAATAGCCTGCAGGGTTGGGGTTAGCAGGGACACCAAGGGACACAGTTCCCTGGTGTAGGACAAGTGTAGGGATTTCTACCCTGGAAATCTTTCTGGTTCTCCTTACCTTTAAGTTAGACCTGATTAATCTATGAGAAGTTATCCCAGGGTCATTGTCATAGACTTGTTTTTAAAACCTCATAACTGCTAGATAATGATTTTCATAAATGAGGTTAAATATAATTTAATGTTTTCTAAACTTAATTTCAGTGTCCTAGTATTTTCTTGGGTAATATTTTCTCAGTATAATCTCATGTTACCCAATAAAAGTAGAGGAATAATTTGTAGTGAAAGACAAACTTATTTCTAGAGCAAGACATTTCTAGAATAAGGTCTTATATCTAGAAAAAAAATGTAGAAATAAACAGCATGTACCTTCTCCCTCAAGTTTCACAGCCTTTCCCCCATTTTCATATCTTTTCTTCTCTTTTTTTTCTACCAACAGAGCAAAATGGCCTTTGCTGCTCTTTTTTTTTCTTTTTGGCTTTTGGTGTCACACCTGGAGATGTTCAGGGGTTATTCCTGACTCTGTGCTCAGGGGGCCATTTGGGATGCCAGAGATTGAATCCGAGTTGGCCACGTGCAAGCCAAATGCCCTACCAGCTGTGCTATGGCTCTCGCCCCATCCTTTCTCTCTTGCTCCACACGGAGGTTCCTCAGTGTATGCTCGGTGCACAGGGTCTCTTCCTATATCTTAGCATATATCAGACTATGTAGGCTTTGTTACGTGTGGCAACACATATCCCTCAGATATTTGTGGCTTAAAAACAACTAAGATTTTTCATTCCATTGCGCACAGTAGTCCTGTAGAGATTGGCCATTGGCTTCATTCTGTATCTCCCCTTTAGATGCCCGGTAATGAACACTCCGCTACCACAATGTCAAGGAAAAGGGAAGGTGGCTGGTTTTCTTGCTAACTCATGAGGTCTTCCATATGTTACACATATGTCCACATTTAACTTACAGAGGGAGGATAGATTCTGCCGTCTGCCAGAAGGGAGCCCCAGACACACCAGTTAGTAGTCCCCACGGCAGACAGACCCAGAGCTAATCAAAATAGCTTTAGACAGAAAGATAAAATTCTCAGACAGAAAGATAAAATTCTTATTTCGTAAAAAGATAAATTCTGGTTACTAGTGATTGATAAAATGCAGCATCAAATGCCAAAGAAATATTGTAAAATATCCAGAATGGACTCGGCTTTTCTTTCTCTCTAAAGTGATCTGGGAAGGCAGGAAAGTGGATGAAGAACATGGATGGGAGGCCCAGTATATGCCAGACACTGTTCTAGGAGCTCTGCCTGCATTATTCCATAATCCTGACGAGGCAGCAAGTCCATATCTAAAATTCCAGTTCATGAGGAGCAAACAGGTACAGAGAGACTCAGCACATGGTGAGCATTTTCTGTGGTTCAGAGTTCTGGCCTCTGCCTCAGCTTTTGGTAAAATGAACGTATGCAGTGATTGCTTTAGGTCTATCTCTGGTTTAGATACTCCAAGATTTTGTCATTCAGAATTACTCCCTTCCTCTCTAAGCGCAGCTTTTTAAAAACGAAGTGCTTCGCCCTCTGTTTTTTTATTTCACTGTCATGAATTTTAAAGGCTTTCTTAGAAACTCCAAAAGCCCAGACTCTAACTTCTCTGCCCTCTGTCTTCTTAGGTACAAATTGCAGAGCCCTCCCCATCCTCAGGGATGAGGGAAAGCCACAGAGGACAACAGAAAAGTCCGAAAGGGGTCTGGAAGGGAGCAGCAAACAGGGAAACAGGCCCTCCCTGGCTGTACCAGAAAACATGCTCCAAATCCCGCCTCCCGTGTCCTTCACATTTACGTTCTTTGAGATACTCAAAATGACAATTTCTGAACTCGGAAGTCACAATCAGGGATTTTTTTTTCCTTAGTCTCACTCTCTTATTGTCAAAAAGGACTATTAATAGTGATTTTTTTTAAACTGAGATCAAGAATTTTTCCTATGGAAACAAGACTATTCTCCTAAGAGTAGGCATGGGGTATGGTTCTTGAAAGGAGCATCCATTCCCCCACTCCGCCTTTTCTCCACTGAAGAATAGGTATCTGTTTGCAGAGTGCTGCAAATAAATTCAGGCTTTCTAAGAAGTTCAAGCAGCTTCGTTTGTGAAATACACATATTTTCGTTCCTTGGGGTTAAATATTGTATTCCTTGGGTGAGTTAACCCAGTCCGGTCCTGCTGGTTGCTACCTATTTCACTGTGAAGTTTTCAGTCTTAACAGCTTCTGATTACCTTGGCTGTGTTTCATCCCTTTCTAAAGTACATCCACTTAGCTCCTAGAATGCCAGGCAATGTAAATAAAGTAGAAACAAAAGTTCCAGAGAAATTCAGAGTCTTTGTGAGGAAAGAGGCAGAGTAACAACATTTTTCCTTTCTGGAATCCAAATCAAATAAAAAAAAATTAAAGTCTAGCATTTACCTAATTTTGTTTGGCTTCCCTCAGCATTATATGTATTTTAAATATCCCATATAGAGAAATGTTGAAAGAATTTGAAGTTTGTCCATTCCTAACTCTGCTATGAATACCCTGCTGGCTTTGTTTCATCCCAAGTACACACCTACCTACACTCTGTCTGATAAAATATATATGATAAATCCAGAAGATTTATCATATATATTTTTGTTGCTTATCAAAGAAAGTTTCAGCAACCAGCATATTTTACTTTAAACATCTCTCCCTATTATTATATTTTAATCATAAACTTAATTACTTACATCTCTCCCTATTGCTATTTTTAATCATAAACTTAATTACTTACAACAACAATTGTGGCATCTGATTCTGGCATTTATGGGAAGTGTCTCCTCTGGGACCAGAGGCGCGGCTATCGAGCACTGTCCCTCAGGCAGCTTCAGGAGCCCATCCTTGACCTCTGTAGCTTCAAGAGGACACCTACATTCTTTGGCTTGTGGCTCCATCTTTTCTCTTAAAAGTTAGCATTGTAGCTTCTTTACATCCCTTTCTCTTTGCTTCTCCCATCACATATTCTTTGAATCAGATTCTTCTGCTTCATTCTTATAAGATTGCTTGTAATTGCTTTAGCCCCGTTTGAATAACCCAGGACAACCTACCTATTCCAAGAACCTTTCTTTCATCCCATCTCTGCTGTGCTTCTTGCCACATAATGTGCCTCTTGCTTTATTTGGCTGAGGTTGTAGAGCAAAGATGTTATAGACTGGATGGCATAAACAGTGGGAATTATTTTTTCTCACTGTTCTAGAGGTTGGGATATCTGAGGTTAAGGCACTGGTCTTTTTGGTTCCTGGTCAAAGATTTCTTTCTGGATCTCTCCCTCTTGACTTGCTGTGGCCTCTCATAGCTGAGATCACCAACTCTGGTGTCTCCTCTTACAATGAAAACCAATCCTATAAATCATAAGAATCATTCACCCTCATGACCTCATTTTATCTTTTCTGGGGGCCATGCCCACTATGCTCAGGAGTTTCTCTTTTTATTAATTTTTATTATACTACCATGAGATATACAATTACAAAGCTGTTCATGATTGGCTTTCAGTCATACAGTGTTCCAGCACCCATCCCTCCACTAGTGCCCTATTCCCACTACCAATGTCCCCAGATTCCTTCCCACCTCCTGCCTCTATAGCAAGCACTTTTCCTTTTCTTCCTCTCTCTCTCTTTTCACTTACACTTTGTGGCTTACCCTATAGACATTTAGGATTTATTCTGTAAATCCCTTTGTATACATTCAATGCTCAGTTCCAATCTGGCGTTACCATTTCCCACAATTAGTAGACCACTGGTACATATTAATATCCCATTAATGATTGCAGTCATCATATATATATATAAATATGAATATATATATATATATGCTGGTTGTTTCTAGATTCTGGTCAGGAGTTTCTCTTGACCCTGTGTCAGGGATCAATCTTGGCAATGTTCAGGAACTATATATGGTTCGGGTAGCAAATAGGAGTCTGCTGCATGCAAGACAGGTGTTGTAACCCTTCCAGTGTCTCTCTTGCCCTAACGTTATTTGATATTTATTAATTGAATCACCATGATACACAGTTGCAAAGGCTTCATGATCCAGTTTCAGTCATATAATGTTCCAATACCTATATCCCTTTACCAGCTGCATATTCCCACCACCAATGTTCCCTGTATCTCACCAACACCTCCTCTCATTTAATTTTAATTGCCTCTTTATTGACCCCAACTCCATAGTACAGAGCTCCAAAAATCTGAATCTGAGGGGGGAAGGAGGACTGATAAAATTCAGACCATAGTAATAACACATTTATGGGTTCTGAGCATTAGGACATGGATTATTTAGGGGAGATGAGAATTATTTTGTCTACTACACATTAACCTTTTTATTTTCACCACACAATCTAAAAGAACATTTAGGAGTCAACATGAAGATAGGCAATCTAAGACCCAAAGGAAATCCTGAAGTCCAGGGGACCAGGAGGATGCATTCAGCAATTACCTGTGATATAAATTCAGTTTAGTTAACAAGAGAAACTTTTTAAAGAGAATGCTTTTCAAAGCCAAAATAAGGCCACCTCTCTGCCTGCAAGTTTGCTCATAAACTTTCTCTGTGGAAAGGTCCCCCAGTCCCTAGGTTTGGTCTCTGTTTATATAGGTAAGTTATGCAGACACACACACACACACACACACACACACACACACACACACACAAAGAAAGCAAGACAACACCATAATTTTTCTTTAGCAAAGTAAAGAAGACATTCTGTTCATCTCTAACTTTCCCCAGCCAGTTTAAGCTTATTTCTAAAGCTTAAATTTAGCAGTGAAGGAGAAGCCTGATTCATAACTTCAAAGCTATCCTTTAATCTTACATAGTCAACTGAGTCAGAGCTCTGCGTGAGGGAACCATGTCAGGGCCGAAGGTTATTTGAATCTCTTATCCCACGAGGGTAAAGTCAGGCTGTTATCTCAGGCTCCTTCCAGCAACTCATAAACATGATGGGCCGACTTGGAATGTGGCCCTTCTGGGCATTTATTTTCTCTCTTCTTGCCCAGGGTTCTTCACTGCAGAGATTATTGTTTTGCTGGTCATAGCCTCTAAGGTGACCCTGACCTGCAGTCATGGGAGAGGAGATATTTCCAATACAAATGTCTTATTTTATTATTACTTTGTCCACACACACTTACTATTGAATTCTGAGTGCCAGAGAAGAGATTATTTCTAGGAGACAGTGATCTGCTGGATGTCACTGTTGCTGGCAGATCAAAGAGATTAGAGTTGAACCATCACTAGTTGGGCTGAGTAGTAGAGATCACCATCTTTCTTACTGTTTTTTTTTTTTTTTGTTGTTGTTGCATTTTCCTTCTCCTTTTCTTTCTTCTGCTTTGCTTTCTCAGTGCACCGACTTCACACAATGAACTTATTCCACTTCTTGCCTGATGGTCCATGCTGGGGAACCCAGATCAGCACATATCTTGACACACACTTCATCGAAGAAGAAATAGGAAGGGCTAGCCAGCATGGGAAGAGATGCTCAATTTCAGTAGCAGGACAATGAAAACCATATAGGAAGTTAATACTACCTCTCCCCCAAATATTGAAAAAAAATTAATTTGACTTATATTAAAAATGTGTCTCATATAGAAAGAGCATTCATTATTCTATTTCCTCTTATCCTGATTTATTCTTTTTTTTAAATACCAAACACCTGCTTCTTTATTATTTTTTTTTGGGGGGTCACACCTGGCAACGCTCAGGAGCTACTCCTGGCTCTGCACTCAGGAATCACTCCTGGCAGTGCTCGGGAGGACCATATGGGATGCCGAGGATCGAACCCAGGTCGGCACAGGCCAGCCACGTGCAAGGCAAACGCCCTACCCGCTGGGCTATCGCCTCCGGCCCCCTGATTTATTCTTTCACATCTAGTAACTAGCATTATGTATTTGTCTGTTCATTATCTCCCCTAACTAAAATAAAGGATATTATCTATTATAGTTCACTCTGTATGCTTAGCTCCTAGTAGTGGTATAGAGTTGGTACCTAATATATACTCTTTTGAATAAAGTAATAAGGAGGCGCACAAATTGAGAACTTAAAAAATTAATTTCTTCAGCTTTTCATAAGAACATGAAAGATTTGACCGTTATTCATTGTTTGGGGCCATATTCAAAAGCACTCAGGGCTTACTCCCTGGCTCTGCTCTCCCTTGTAGTGTTTGGGGAGTTCCTATGTAGTGTCAAATATCAAATCCAGCTCTTCTGTGTGCCAAGAAAGCACCTTAACTAGTGTACTATCTCTCTGGCACAAGGACATGGAACCTTAAACAACCTCAGTGCTTTTTTTTTTTTTT